>CAKNWW010077738.1:0-14436 GCA_932074435.1 Andricus kollari
ATGTGTGTGTTCTAGGTCTTTAAGAAAATTGGAAAAAATTTTTAGGTAGCGCTGTAGAAAGATTTGTATTTTGTATTTATAAAATGAAACTGTTATTGTTTAAACTGATGTTCAAACTGCGGTAAAAAAAAAAAATTTATGAAGAAGGAGCAGTATTCCCCGTCTCGATTCTGGAACAAAATGATCTATTGATCATAAGATCGAATATAAATCTAACCTTGTTAATAAGACTAAAGAAAAAACACGAATTATAAAATATATCTACTATTCACATAATGTCCCGGACTATCGTTTTTCCCAAGGAGTGAATAGTGCCTTCTCAAGCTTTTTAAATCAGTTTGGTGAGTATGAAAAGGATGCCCAATAAACATTACCGTCAAAACAAATATCGAAGTAGAGGTTATATTTTTGTTGACATTGCTTCTAGAGAATTATTTGTATGTTTAATATAAAAGCTTGGATATTTCTCAGCTTATTTCTTTGAATTCATGGACATAAACTTTTCCTCCTTTCGTTTTTCTTGTAATCATTTACCTAATAAATAGCACAAGGAAACTTTTTCTAATTCGCTAATTTGTAATCTGCATATCTCGAAACCGATCTATCCCATGGAGCATATTAGAGAAGTGCAGAGTAGAAGCCAGCCAATACGAATGCCTTTTCTTGTATACATTGTTTTTGGGGTTTTCTTAAAAGGGTGCGTTATTGGCAGCCTCCTGAATGTCCAAACATGCAAACCGTAAAATGTACGGTCATAGGACAGATAGGTAATAAAGTGTGTTGATTATCAGATTAGCAGAATTCAGAGAATTCTGAATATTCAAGACACTTCAGAAATTCAGAATATTATATAAGAATTCAGGGAATTCAAGAAATTCAGAGAAGTTACATATTTCAGGACATTCAGAAATTCAGAAAATTTCAGGGATTTTCGAACATTTGTGCAATTCAAGAAATTCAAAGAATTTTTTGTGCAATTCAGAACATTCAAAGAATTCAAGAAATTCAGAATATGCCAGGATTCAATGCAATTCAGAAAAATCAAAGATTTACGAAAATTCAACGAATTCAGAGACTTTCACTTTAGAGAATTCAAGGAATTTATGGAATTCCGAATATATAAGGAATTAAAAATATTCCAGGAATCCAGCATATTCAACGAAGTCAGGGAATTCAGGATATTTAAAAAAAATCTAGGATTTTAGAAAATTTCAAGTATTTCAGTGCAATTACAGAATGAAGTGAATTCAAGAAATTCATAAAATTGAAGGAATTAAGAGAATTGATAGAATTTCAGGGATTTATGAGTATTGAAAGAATTCAATACATTTATGAAATTGAAGATTTTACAGAATGCAGGCAATACTGAAAATTCTAGGAATTTCAGGAATCCAGGCGATTCAGAGAAAATTGAAAGAATTTAAAAAATTAAAAATATTTAAGAAATTCAGGGAAATGAAATTAATTTTCTTTGCAGAAATTATCGACAACAACATAGTAATATTCTATACTGTCATATCAATACTTAACACAGACTAATATCCGCTAAACTATCCCCTAGTCCCTGCGCGGCTCGAACTTATCACTTTCGGAACACTTTTCAGTAATTCCCTGCTATCATCTGATTGGCCGAAAAACCAACTTCGCAAATCCGCTACTCTGCTAATATGTATCCATGGGACTGCGCCGTTATGTCTATTCTCTGAAATGGTCACCAGCGCTGAAATCGAATTTCTTCTCCTGTAGAATTCTCAGCTTGGCTGCCATTGGTTGTTAGAGTTAATCCTTCCGTTGGTTTGGTTTGATTAAAATCAAAAGCCGCGAAAAGGGGTTGCAACACAATAACTACACATGATTGATAGAAAAAGTCGCTGTTTATTTTAGTTTGAATTTTTCTTATTTGTCATTTGTTCACAATAGTTTTGACTTAAAACTATTTCATTCAATAATATTTAAATTCACATTTTCAAAGAAAAAGTCACAATTATTGTTTATCCAAATAGAATTAGATAAATTATGAATTACATTTATTCATACGTCAGTTCGCGATTTAAAGCTACTACCAGCTGAGACTTTACCAAAGTCTCGCTGGTTTTTTATTTGAAGCTGGTAGAGAAATCGGCGGAGAACTGACGTTTTCCTCTCGGAGGAAAATAGGCGAACCCTCGGCGAGAGCGAAAATCATGGTTGGAGCTACCCCACGCATTTTACTCTATCCGGTCAAAATACAAGATAGAAAAATCGTCGTCACTTTTAGCCAATAGTAAAATAGGTTAAAGTATGAAATTCACGCCTCCGCGGTCTCGTGAGTCCGAACTTGTCTTCGACAAGCTCCAACACGCAACCCGCGAATCGTCCCAAAGTCTCATACTTCATTAAAACCATGACATTTTTATGGCTACCAAACTCGCGCCTTCAAAGGTTCCCGCCACGACAGCGCGGCGCCGACACCCTTTAAACTCTAGCGTCTTCCATTTTTTCCTCCTTATTATCTAATTACAATCTAGATCACAAGTTCCTTATTTCTAAACACTCAAGCCTCCTCTAGTTTGCCGACTAATATCTACAGATACATATAATTAATACGCATTTCTTATATTATAATTCTCGTTTACTATTATTGAGAGTAGGAAGATAATAATTACTCTTAAAATCTACATAATTCCTCAAGAATGATTAAATTCAGCAAATTAGATGGGCTTTATTGAAATCATTAAAATTATCAAAACTTTTATTAACTTGTGTTCGCCCCTTCTAAGAATGTCATTCGTGCCAAGATTTGAAAAGGCGGCCATGTTTATTTTGTAGGGTCTTAATACCCCCACTACGTCACTCAGCGGAGTGGAACTGGCGAGCGAGTCTCCGATCTATATGTATGCGACCCGTGGTCAAGTAGGCAACGGAAGCGGGACGGAGTATCCTCCTGCTCAGATCAATTTAGTCACTGCTGGTGTTAACAGTAGTCTCTAGCCATGTCAGGCTCTTACTCTTTATCTTGGCGCTAGTACGCGCAATGTACCTAGCTTGAGAAATGTATTTTAGTATTTAACTAAAGTGTTGTGACTTATTCTTGCCACATGTTGATGCGGTTGTAGGCCGCATTCTATAAGTTATTCTTAAATATAACAACTACCTACAATTGGTGACCCCGACGCGATGGCGGCGTTATTACCATGTGGCGTCAAAGCACTTAATTATCACATTTGAGAGGCTACACCAACACCAGTCATGGAATTTGAGTACTATTTAATGGAAGGACGATTGCCAGTTTATACCAAACAATTTTACCAAGGATTTTGGCTCGAATTATGAAAAGAGTTTGGATCAGGAGATCCTTTGTTCGGCGTGGGCTTCCGCCATTTTTTTTTGACGTCCTTCAACGTTCTTCAGGATTTTTGTCTCACATCTAACGCATTTTTGGAAAGTTGAATACAGGATAAATGGAATTTTTCTCCAGGTGAAACCTCAACGTCTACTTCAACCGAAGATTTCTCCAGGTATAAATATTGTGCTTCCTAGTTTTTAAGCGGAACAGTGTGGTTTTCGCGCGTTCGTGAAGTATGACGATATACGTATTAGAGCCGCGTGGTGGAAATGTAACGATATACGTATTAGAGCCGTGTGGTTGAAGTGTAGCGATATACATATTAGAGCCGCGTGGTGATTTTCTCCTTGCTGAAATCCAAACGCAAATATTTTTCTGCAAAATAATTTAGCCCGAGTGACGTCAGAGAAATTTCAAATGTCGCGATTGCAAATATTAATACTCTTTCGTAGAAGGAATTATACTGGGTAGAATTTTGTAAAATTTTAAGGGAATTTTTTATTCCCCTGCAAACTTGTCATAGACGCGAATTTTAAATTTACTTATTTTTATGGAGTGTAAAAACAAGTTTATTACTAAACAATTAAATTCAGTTCGCGGAACACCTTTGTCTGCGCATACGTGTGCGACGTTCGTGTAACTTAACCTCCATGTGTTATCAAGCGACATGGTTCACTACGCCGATCCGTTTATTAACGCTTATAAATGCGTCAATCAACGTCTCAAATGATATGTACGCTAGAAATAAAATTTATCGCGCCTTTGTAAAAAATTATTGCGTGACAATTTAACATTTTCTTTTTTTTTGAAACACTAAGGGATACGAAAGTTTGGGTGACATTTTGACGGTTCCTGATCTTTTCAATTAACCCTGCTGGTTCGTGCCGTCATATTTAAGGAAAATTATTCCTTTATATTTTTATTCAGTTCCGATCCTAACAAAATGCCGGATTCGGACATCAATGCTGTTCCTCCCAGAGTTCAGTCCACCGGGAATGAGCAGCTTGCTCAAGCAATTTTACAACTATCTGCAACACAGAACCGCGTAGACGCGTCAAAAAGGGTTCCTAAAATCCCTAAATTCTTTCGTCAGGATCCATCATTATGGTTCCTTCAAGTCGAATCCTCCTTTGCAACCTCACAGATCACTGCTGACAGAACTAAGGCAGATTACGTTGTCGCAAATCTCGATTTCGAAATCGTGGCCCACATCGAGGATATTTTATCGATATCCCCGAGTCCTCCGGACATTTACACTCGAATTAAAAATCGAATTATATCAGGTTTTTCCGCCTCTCCTGAAAGTCGACTGCGTCAGTTATTGAAAGGCGAAGTCCTTTCAGACGGGAAACCTTCAGTTATTTTAAATTGTCTACGATGTTTAAATGACAATACCTGTAGCGAAGAGATTATAAAAAGCATTTTTCTCGATCAATTGCCGAATCATATTAAGGCAATCCTGGCAATGTCCAACGTGGACAGCCTAGATGATTTAGCGAGAATGGCCGACAAGGTCACTGAGGCTGCTGGGCCAGGTAGTCTGAATATCTCTTCCGCAACTTCTCGTGAATCGCTAAACAAACCTAATACCTTTGCTGCTGTTTCCGGTGCATCGTCGGAAAATCTAGAAGCGAAAATAAATCGCTTAACTGAGCAACTAGAAAAGCTAACAAAGCAACTCAATCAGCCTTATTTCAGCAGATCTATGTTTCTACCATGGGAAATACGATAAAAAGGCTCATCGGTGCCAGAAACCGTGCGCATGGGTTCAACCATCTACGTCATCGGAAAACTAACAGAGCCTCCTCGCGTGGAGACAGCGGGTTCAGGCGAAGTCACTTCCAAACTTCTTCACATCCGTGACCGTAACTTCGGACTTGTCTTTCTCATTGACACCGGCTGTGATCTCTCTCTACTACCGGCAAATAAAAACTTAAAAGCCACGCCAAGCGACGGCGTGTTGTACGCGGCAAATGACACGCGTATTACCACGTATGGAACGAAACGAATTTCGCCCAATCTCAGCCTTCGTCGCGACTTTTCACGGAACTTCTGCGTAGCCGAGATACCGTATCCAATAATTGGAGCCGACCTCCTGGTACACTATCATTTAGTTCCATTTCTTCATCAGTCTAGGTTAGTAGATACTACTACCGGCTGTAGTTCTTTAGGATTCGTAAAAAGCGCGAGCATCTTTGGCGTGAGCAATTTGGATAGATCCGAACCTTTTGCGAAAATTTTTGCCGACCTTCCAGAGATCACGGGAGTCTCTCAATTGTCTGACCTGGTTGTGCGTCACGTTCAGCACCACATCGAGACTAAGGGTCCCCCGATTGTCGAACGTGCTAGACGTTTGTCGCCAGACAAACTGGCGGCTGCTAAAACCCAGTTCCAACAAATGCTTCAGTCTGGCATTTGTCGCCCTTCCAGCAGTTCATGGGCAGCACTCATTCACATGACTCTAAAAAAAGATGGTGAATGGAGAATTTGTGGGGATTTTCGCCGGCTAAATGCCGTCACTATTCCGGACAAATACCCAGTTCCTCATCTTCATGACTTTTCGGCAAATTTGCATGGCAAATCAGTCCTCTCGAAGCTAGGTCTGTTAAAGGCCTACCATCAAATTCCGATAGCTCCTGAGGATATACCGAAAACGGCGGTAAATACACCGTCCGGATTATTTGAATACACCGTCATGACCTTCGGATTACGCAATGCGGGCCAGTCCTTCCAAAGGTACATTTTTCGTGCCTTAGGCAATCTCGACTACGTTTTTGCCTACGTCGACGACATTCTCGTTGCTTCCTCAAACGATGAGGAACACGAGAAACACCTCAGGGTAGTTTTTTAGCGACTCAAGGACTTCGCGTGGCGCATAAATATCAGTAAATGCCAACGATCTGAAAAGGCGTCTCCGCGCCAACAAAGGCAACTTGCGTTTATTTCGCAGTACACAACGCGAATGGAATATCTACTAGGCGTGGACAACGTTGTGGCCGATTCTCTCGAGAGTTGAGACGATACGACTACCCACCGAGTGGAGCCTTATTGAACTCGCTCAAGCTCAAGAGAATGACCAAGAATTAAAGCGCATTATTTTTTATTCAAATTGTTCACTGAACTTGAAAAAAATTAAATGGGGTCCTGAACATACATCGCTTTACTGTGATTTAACAGGCGAAACTCTTCTCCCTTTCATACCCGACACGCTGTGAAAACGCGTATTTAGTCTTTTTCACGAGCCGGCACATCCAAGTAAAAAGGTCTCTGATCAGCTCATCCGAAAGCGCTACGTGTGGCCAAATATGAATCGCGATATTGCCAATTGGTGCAAGGCATGCTCAGACTGCCAGCAATCCAAAATATCACGCCACAACCATTTAGCACCGGCCGACTTTGTAGCTCCGGACGGAAGGTTTAAGCATGTCCATATGGATATCGTTGGTCTACTTCCGAACTGCGGCGGTTACAAATACCTCCTTACCATGATTGACCGTTTCTCGCGATGGCCAGAGGCCGTTCCTCTCGAAAATATCGAAGCGTTGACAGTATGCCGCGCGTTCGTTGATCATTGGATTTCTCATTTTGGCACGCCCGAGACCTTGACCGTACCCTCAAAGCTGCAATCATGTGTCACGCCGAGCAGGATTGGCTTCGATCGTTATCTACCGTGTTGCTAGGTCTTAGATCGAACATCATGGAGATCGGTTTATCTCCGGCTGAATTTCTTTACGGCACTACGCTGCGCATTCCCGGAGACTTTGTTTTGCCGGAGGACTTTACTCCTGACCCTCAAATTTTCTTAGAAGAATTTCGCGAGCATATGCGACTAATCAAACCAGTCCCTGTGGGTCACAAATATAAAAAGAGAGCATTCCTTCATAAGGATCTAAAGTCAAGCTCTCATGTGTTCCTCCGCGCCGGAACGCCTAAGAAGTCACTCGAGCATCCGTATACTGAACCTCATAAGGTCTTAAATCGCACATCCAAAAGGATATACGAAATTAATGTAAACGGTTCACCACGTCAAGTCTCTGTAGATAATATTAAGCCTGCGTATTTTCTACGCGATGATTTAGCTACAATCATTACGATACCTAGTACTACAACCACTGTAACTCCGAACACTTCAAATACAATGAGTTTAATTCAACCCATCAAAACTTATACTCGGAAAAAGACAGTTTCCTTTAGTACCTAATGCCTACGATTTTAAAATCCTACCATTATTACTTTAGTATTTTTAAGAATAAGTTTTAAATAGTACAATGTTTATGCGTTACGGATGCCAAAGGTATTATACCAAATTTATTACCACAGAAAGCACTCACGCTACATGAGATTATGTGTTCTCTTCCATTTGTTTTTTTTCTTTTTCTAATGATGCATGTCATTTCGCAAGGAATGAAATTAAATCACGAATTTTAAAGTGCCGCGAGTACTTACAAACTTCGCACAACGTTAATATTACCAATAGCCGCGCATGTCTGCGATTACATTTTAATTGTAACCTCTTAGTTACTACACTTACGTTAAGCCGTTTAGACCCAATACCGTCATGATAAACACTGCGAAATTATCATTACTACAACCAAGTCCATATTTTCTCTTTATATTTCGGAGTATTTTTGCGATTAACCTCCGAGAGTTTTAAAAATCGTTCCTAATGCAACGTCACTCGGGGGGGAGTACTGTAGGGTCTTAATACCCCCACTACGCCACTCAGCGGAGTGGAACTGGCGAGCGAGTCTCCGATCTATATGTATGCGATCCGTGGTCAAGTAGGCAACGGAAGTGGGACGGAGTTTCCTCCTGCTCAGATCAATTTAGTCACTGCTGGTGTCAGGCTCTTACTCTTCATCTTGGCGCTAGTACGCGCAATGTACCTAGCTATTTTAGTATTTAACTAAAGTGTTGTGACATATTCTTGCCACATGTTGATGCGGTTGCAGGCCGCATTCTATAAGTTATTCTTAAATATAACAACTACCTACAATTTATCGCTCTCAACGCCATCTATCAAGAGTTAGTTCGCAAATCAACCTATGCCATTACAATTACTCCCCTTCCAAAGAAAATTGAACATACACACACAAGTATGTCAACCTTTTACGACTAAGTGACCAACTTCCGTTTAATATCCTGTGACACCATGGCTACCTGTCAGTTTTCAAATTCATAAGAGGTCACCATGCTATATCGTTAAGAAGATTATCAGATGAGTATGCTTAATATTTAACATATAATTGAAAAAATAATAATCAAGAACAATTACTTTTTGGAAAATTATTTTCTTTCAGTTTTCCTGTCCAGTTCATCCTTTAACCAGGACTACTTGAATTTCAACTGATGGTATGTATGCTTGTTGAATAATTATTACTTAAGTTTTAGTTATTTTTACTGATATTTATAATTAAATTTAATGTATGGACTTTAAATTAATTTATTCATATTCCTCTTAAATAATTAAACTTAAGTAAACATTTAATTAATTTCTTTTAATGTCTTTTTGGGAATTTCTTTACACTGGTCACTCCCAGAATTTCCATAGCCTTCCTCATAGCAAGAACAGAAGCTGATAAGTTGTTTATGAGCAACTATTCATCTTGTTGGTTCTCAACCACCAAACTGAAAACATACTTTCCTTTTCTATTGAAGGCTTTTACTTCCCCAAGCTTGACAACCTCAGCACGCAAATCTTTAGGTGAAAACAGTCCGACCCTTATAAATTCATCACTAATTTCAGACTGCAAGGATCCGTCAAGCGAGGCGAAATGAGCTATTGGTCCTTTTCTCATGCATATCTTATCTTTGTTGTAAGTGATACATGTCTCAATCGAAGTAAAAACTTGAGTTATTCTGATACCACTCTGGAGCCTCTCACCGGGATTCAAGATCCTCTTTTCAGGCACACAGGCTACGGAATCAATTAAGATTCTCTTTTCAGGCACACAGCCTCCGGAATCAATTAAGATTCTCTTTTCAGGCACACAGTCTCCGGAATCAATTAAGATACTCTTTTCAGACACACAGCCTCCGGAATCAATTTAAATTCTCTTTTCAGGCACACAGCCTACGGAATCAATTAAGATTCTCTTTTCAGGCACACAGCCTCCGGAATCAATTAAGATTCCCTTTTCAGGAACACAGCCTCCGGAATCAATTAAGATTCTCTTTTCAGGCACACAGCCTACGGAATCAATTAAGATTCTCTTTTCAGGCACACAGCCACCAGGCACCACGCCTGAACCACAGATGTCGACACCTGATTTCTTGGCTAGCGCTTTCCGGAGACTCCAGAATCATATTTTCTTTCAACATTCGACAAAGGGTCACAGCCCAATCTACATCTTCGACAACTGGATTCGTTTCCTTTTCTGTTTGAGTTGAGATACAGAAGATATGTTCGCAATCTGCAGTTATCGAAACAAGTTTCTCATCAATCAGCTCATGAGATTGAAAGTCTTCCAACTTGTCGATAGGCTTCCTTGACAATGCATCTGCATTACTATTTATTTTTCCGGGCTTATACACGACCACAAAGCTACATTCGCCCAACCTGAATTTCCACCTCCCAAGTTTGGAAACAGGGTCCTTTAAATTAAAGAGCCACAGCAGGGCACAATGTATTTTTTTTCATTCTTCTTCTTTTTTTTCTCGGTATAACTTGACGAAGAAGGGATAACAGTGCACTCCTCCAATTCCACAGCTGGCATAGTTATATTTATGTCTTCTGCAGTAAAATTAATTACTCAAAGCTTTATTTGTCCCTCATGAGCAGTCACCAATGACTCTCCTGCAAATATTCCTGGCCCACAGTTAATCCGTCTCACATAACCCTCTCGAAGTTTTGTCTTCCTCAGAGGCATCTCAAGTAGAATCTTAATCCTGGCAGGAATACTCAAAGAAAACAAAAAATATTCAATAAAAGGGAATTTATCATTCCCAAACTGTACAGTATTATCTGAGAAATTCAAGATTGCCTTGTGCAAACCTAAAAATATTATTCCAATGATACCATCCTATTCTATTGGAAATTATCAAGGACCAGCTGGAAAGGTGCTTGCGCTCCCTTCATCGTCATAATCATTTCCCTTTAAAAAGGTTCGTACTCTCTTTTAGTTTCGTCACGTTTTTTCTTTACTGGACAATGGCCCATTTCCTGACATAGGAAACACTGGACCTTACTTAAATCAGCTTTTTCTCGCTTGTCAAATTTTTTAGAGTTATCTTCAGCAGAGAAGTGCGCTATTCGTTTTCTATTTACATTTTCGTAAAGATTATTTCTAACTATACTTACTGGTTCAGTTTCATATTTATTATGGACCTTATCCCAACTCTTGAGTTGCAAGTCAACCTGATTCGCAAGAGAAATAGCTTGGTCTAGAGTCGCGATTTCTATAACATGGATTTGCAAGTAAGTATCTCTATCGAGACCCCTCAAAAATGTATTTATTGATGTAAGTTTATAGGCTTCACAAATTACAACTTCACGTTCTCCTGGCGTAGTTTTAAGTACTTCGATGATTAATCTGTTTAAAATTTGACTGACTCGAGCCCCATATTCTGAGATAGTTTCATTTGATTTTTTCATAACGTTAGATCATTCTTGAGCTAATTGACTGACATCTTCCTGTCGGGAATAAAGCTGATTTAATATTTTTTAAATTCCATCCAACTCAGTTCCAAATCTATCATGAATGTGAACTCTAGCTTCACCAGTAATTTTTGTTTTAATTAAGAGGGTCAGATATGGCGATTCTCTCAAATTTATTAAAGATTTTGCGGCTTGACAATGTTCAATAAACATTTGAACTGACATATTTTTATCATTTAATTCAGGAATCAAAGCTCGTACGATTTTTGAAATTCTTTCAGGATTTTGTGTTCCCGCCAACGAAATACCCGAACCACTTTCGAAAAAATAATCCTGAACTGAAGTTTCATGACGAACAAGTTCATGGCCGATTAACGGATCATTAGGCATTCCCCGATCATTCCGCAACGAGTCAACGCCCAGAGAACCAACAGAACGGTCCCTAAATAGCAGATCAGGGGGACTTGCAACTTCCAAGGCTCTACTATTACATGCAACGTCAGGGGCACTAGAGGGCCCAGGTTGAGGATCTTGATCTCTCATTCTGCGAACTTCATTATCAATCGTTGGAGGATTTCGTAAACTCCTTGTTCTCATCGTTCGCTTATCTTTACCCTTCGCTAGTACTTTAGTTCTAGGCATTTTATCAATGTCCAAATAAACCATTTTTGGTCTTTACAGTCTTATAAAAAAAAACAACACATTTTAATTAAGGTGTCAAAAATTTAATCGACGTTTCGGCTCGGCTTTGAGCCATTCTCAAGATCTGAAGTCGACAAAATTTGTCGGAAAAACATGAATAGTAAAATTGATATAATGTCCATAATTTCGTAGTCAATAAAGATAAAATCCAGGCAAAAATTAAAATATCTTCAAATCTCTAGCGAGATATTAAAGATCCACACATGTGTACTACATTTTTAAACACACCACAAACCGATATTAATTTGATTTTGTCAATGTTTCAGGTCTCAAAGAAAATTATAATGTTAAAAATGTATTATATGTATATATATATTTTTATAACCAGGTAAGTTATAATATCCTTGGTTATTTATTAATTATAATGGTCAAAAGTTAAGTAATTTAGGATTAAATCTACATTTATCCTTTTTCAAGCACTAGATATAGATCGAATAATTAATTACAAGACTCATATAATAATATGAATGAAATAAATTTAATGCCAAAATCTTGATTACCAAGATTTTTTATTATTTTTTTTCAAGAAAAAATAGAAATAAATTACCATTCAATTAAATGAATTTTACTCAAAGCTAATCCCTTGAAACCTGAACTCACAAAATTCTTTCCAGACTTACTACTTGTTTTTCGGCTCTAGAGTTATCGAGGCTTGCTCATCGCTCATCATTCAATTGATCCAATTTTGCACTTCTCTATATTTTTAGGCAAATTCACTTCACTGGACTTCACTATTCACTGCACTTCACCAGGTGAGTTCCTAGCCGGGGAACCAGACATCAGTAGATAACCCGAGCCATAGGACGGGCTCTGATTGGTCGAGAGGCGTGGCCTAAAAGGAGAGTGGGGGTAGAATAAGGGACGTGGCCTCTCCTGATTGGCCGAGGGGCGTGGCCTTAAACAAAACGGCGGCAATTAGGGGGTGTGGCCTAAAAACAAAATGGCGGTTATCCTAATTGATCGGACGAATTATTCCGAGTTGGAAAAGGGGAGGGACCACACATGATTCCATCGAATAAATAATTCTTAGTTGGAAGAGGGGAGGGGGCCCACCCCCTCCCTCTGTGTACCTGTGATTTTTCATAAATGGAAACGTTCCACCTCAAAAGGGGGAGGGGGCCCCACCCCCTCCCTGTTAGTCTAAGAGTAGAGGCTGTAAACTATCGAGTTGGGAAAGGTGCGAACTAATTATAACGCAAATTAATTATTCTAATCTTATTTTCTATTAAGGTTGAAAAATGAGTGTTAAAACAACAACAAAGCTACAATTACTAAAAAGGTATGTATAATATTCAATTTACGAATTAAAACTTGAAATTATCCTAAAATATTCTTAATGGCAGGTAATAAATATACACATTGTATTTAATTATAATTCCATGTATGTTTTTATTAACTTTTCAACAAAATACATTGTATGAGTAATGATCAGGCACTTAATTGCTAGTGGAGCGTATTGGGGTTAAAATAACCACAGCCAAATTTTAGTTGCAAAAGGAAAGAGTTTATTCTATGGCATAAAAAACCTTCACTCGATGGGTGGAGGAAAAAGCCGAAAATCACACAAGTTAGTCAGTAATTACCTTATGAGAGAATGCATACGTATTTGGGATGACCATCAGTCCGCCATACCTCAATCCATACAGTGGCAAACACACATAATCCAACACGAGACTCGTTCAAAATATTGGGATGACAACCAGTCCGCCATACATTAATCCACACAATGATAGAGACACAAAATGCAACATGAGACTCGTTCACTCTCGCAAAATGGAACCTCTCACCACAAAGGGTCAACTTGAACTGAACTTTTGAAGAAAATTAATAATTATAAAGTGAAAACAAATTCCTGATCCAGTTACATATAAAGTCGTGGGAAAAGGTTCCATTCTACCTGCTCGGCGCTGACCTTCGAGCTACGCGCAGAGCTTACAGTTTTATTTCAGGTGCAGCCCCTTTCCCGAAAATGAATAAACTAAAGAGACAATAACTAAGTCAAACTCCCCACAATTTCAGATGACGGTAAGAAGCAGCCAAGCATCCCGCCCGCCTTCGTCCGCAGGACGAAAATATAAACTGCAGATTGAATGTTAGATATACGCTATAACAATGAGCAGTACACAATGATACAGCCTGGCTATGAAGTCGCAGCACTTGTTGATGGTAGAGAGAGAGGACAGAGATTCGCGATGTGACGACGTAGCGTATTAGTGGCCGTTTTTACTGTAGCCACCCTTACAATATTGTCAAGGCCAGGATCGACCTCAATAATGCGTCCCAAAGGCCACCTCGAGTGTGGATAGCGTTCGTCCTTAAAAATGACCAACTGGCCCACAGCGAAGTTGTCGGATGGACTGTGCCATTTGTTCCGCTCCTGAAGATATTGTAGGTATTCCAGTGACCAGCGTTTCCAAAAGTTGTCACGGACACGTTAGGGTTAACACCGTAAGGTCATAGAGATCGTTGGTCAAAAGCACGAGCTACGCGTGAAAGGCGTCCACCTGAGACAATCGAATGATTGCTGCGCGAGCTTCAGAGATCTCTGAAGAAGTCAGAAATAACAAATTATGCATTTCACCCCCTCTTCATCTGCGAAAATTCACCAGGGGGCGGCGACACCATACAACTATGCGGATCAGCCGCGTTAGTGTCGAGAACCGAGTCAGTAATTCCGGTTCAAGGATGTGCTCTCGCACGTGCATTATGCGCAAGGCATCCGGCCGATCTGGCCAATCCGCAGCGGGCAATAAGAGCCATTGTGGTCCATGCACCATTTTTCAATACCTTTAAATTCTTCAGGCCTCACCCC
>CAKNWW010077759.1:0-10082 GCA_932074435.1 Andricus kollari
CAAGTGTTCAAAGTGAGAGTCGCGTACTTTTGACGCCGACTTTAGTTACGAGTGAACGAAGTGACTTCAGTGTGTTTTAAAGTGGTTTCAAGTGGTTCCTGTTTCGACTTTTGGCCCTATTTTTGTGAATTGAATTTCTGACTTGCTTGCTGCTTACCAGGTATGTAAATTATTTTTTTCTTGTATTCTATTATGCATATACATATTTATATTTAAAGACATATTTGTAAGGTTTCCGTACTGTATACATTGATCAATTGCATTTTTAATCATGGTAACCATCATTATATAGTCACGTTAATTACAAAAATATTGCGAGAGCCTTAGGCAACTGAGAAACGTAGATATTTTGCCATTTTACTATACCTATTTACCATTTTTGTAGTTATTTCAACAAGTTTCTTATTGATGTGAACTAGTATAAAAGATGTAATAACTATAGAGAAGTCGTAACTGTATGTAAATGGAAATTTTAACTGTGTTTATTAGTTGCCGATGGTGTACATTGTAAACTCTCCTATTTTCTTTTATATATACAAAAACTCGATAGTTGTAGAGATAATCGACACATTAGACCGTTTTCTGCCCAAAAACTGTCTACTACTGTCGACTTTTTGGTATATATGAAAGAAAATTCCTTTTTTTTAAACGATAGCAATAAAAAAGAAATACATTTCTTTAACTTAGACATGATCAATGTATGTATATTATTTCAAATACAGTGTATTACACACATGATACTTCGCTAAATGTCTTATTAGCTTACAAAGTGGTATAGAGTTCTATCCTATTTGATGTTGGTTTCTGTTCATAAAGAAATGCAGTTTAATATTTCTAAAATCACGCACCCCGGTCCAAAATGGGAAACTGTTCAGTCATTCACTATGCCGAAAAACGATATCCAGTCAGTGTACTATATGAGGCTGGCAGAAAAACAATTTTTGAATTTTGGACATTAGAGTTTACGATATAGCAGGGCATATGAAAAATGAAAGACTAGTATTTTTTGTTTTGAAAAAACTTGATTTATAGGACTACGCAAACCACTTTTCTCGCGTATGGATTTTAGCGCGTAAAATAGCCCCACTCTTTCCATCTGCAACTCTGCAATAGAAGTTTTAATTGCATTTGCTTGAATCCTCAGGAATTTATTGGCATAAGAATGAAAATTTATTTTATTAGACTTTCGTGTTTTGAAAATATTATGTAAGGATTTAATAACATTTCCAATTTTCATAACATCCAAATATTGTAAACCTCACAACGGGCCTTCTATGTACTCTTCTATGAAGTGACATTTTTACCAAAAATTGTCTTCTACTGAAGAGTGTTTTGAGGAAAGAAATGACAGCTGATAATAATGTTGAGAAAAAAGGGTATTAAAAATGTGAAAAATTATGAAAGTTTGGGGTTGGAGACGCCACGGTTGGGCTGAACGTGTAAATGAAAATTAAATGCTAATGGGATTTTTTTTTGTTCATTACGATTGTCTGCCATCTCAATATTATTTCAAGATGAAAATTCGAATAATCGTTTGAGACCTTTTTTAAAAAAGTCGAGTTTAGTATTTCATTAATGTGAAATACAAAAATCGTTCTAAAAGGATATGCTAAATACGAGGAGTTAATTGCTTGTGGAAACTGGCTTAAGCCCTCTATTTACAATCATTATGCAATCTTGCACTCCTTATAAGATCCACACGTAACCTTAAAATGTGGTGTACACCAAAATTCAAGTTATTAACCCCTCGGGTCAATCATGCACGGCATATTTTTTCACTTAATTTATTATTGATTATAATTTGTATTTCTGTGACCTCTTACGAGTATTTAAGAATAGACATTAAAATAATGAATGGAGTCTATTTAGAAGAAAGTCGATCTTTGTGTTTGATTTGGAATTTGAAAATTTCCCTAAAAATATGTAGTAAATGTTGTTTAATATTTTTTGCCGCTTGAGTTTTTTATTGAATGCGTTTCTGTGCAATCTCACGAACATTTCAAGACGAAAATTGAAATAATTCATGGGTCTCTTTTCTAACTTAGTAAATCACAAGAAATTTATGCAACGAATATTAAATTTTTTATATTTCAAGAAAAATGTTTGCAATTCGAATTAATTTAGTCAAAATTTACTGTTTTTAATAAGGCCCAATCTATTAGTTTAATTTTAGTCCTTAAATATTCGCACGATATCAGAGAACCGCAATCTATGCAATTTTTCAATAAAACAAAATGTTGGATAACCTTTACCATATCTTTTTAGGCAAATTTGTGTAAATCATATTAAATAATAATATTGAGTTTTTCAAAATGGGGCCTCACGATTGTATGAATTTTCGGCTTTCATCTGCCGGGAATGTCAAAGCGCCACAATTAATAAAACAATCTATTCAGAAAAATGTTGTACAAGATTGAATATATCTTGTTGGAGAAATTTTGGCATTTCAGATGATTTAAAATACAAAAATCGTCTGTGTAGTGACAGATTATTTTTAGATAGATAGAGGAAAGATTGAAAATCCTCAATAATGTTTTAACGTCTGGGATGAATTGTATAGAAAAAAAAATTAACAACATTTCCAGACCAAATAGTTGGCCATATAAATAGTTGCCAAACAGACCAAATATTTGGTCTGGAAGTGTTGCTAATTTTTTCTTCTATACAGATTATTTTCATTCTTGTCTTGAAAATATTATAAAATATTTAATGTGTTATTTTGTGCAACTTGCTCCTGTTTTATGATTCAAAACATTAAATTAGCTATAGAATACAAATGAATAATTATATTTGTAAATATCATGCCCATAAGTCTGTTTTATTGGGCCCCAAAAAACACCCCGTAAGTGAAAAAGTTAGGTTTTACGAGTTTTTGTCGCTTATTACGATTTCATTACATGTTTAAATACAGATCGTTTCAAGTAAATGAAATACTACTTTCTACAGATGATTTAATGTTTGAATATATTGCTCAAACAATTTATTATTGTTTTTAGCATTTTCCTTTTAGAATAGGGTTAGAAAGTCGCTGTTTTTTCGAATTTTTCAACTTATTTTCAATGGAGGCAAAAGTGATTTGAATTTAACAGAGATAATTCAAGTCAACATAAATAATTGCTAGACCAATTCATTATTATTTTTAATTACATTGTCATTGAATAATGCTAGAAAATTGCGTTCTTTTCTGAAGTTTTTAACGTTTTATCAGCTTTTCACTTGCAGCGAGTAAATAATTCTTTGAAAATTTCCACAGTTTGTCAACTTTTAACTTAGAGCGGGGTGATAATTAATAAAACCTAACAAACATAATAGTTTAAATAACTTTTCATTGTCTTTAACTCTATTCTGTTATATTAATGCTAGATAGTTGCATTTTTTGTCTGAAATGTTCAACTTTTTGTCCACCATGTACCCAGTTAGATAATAATTAATTTGATTTTTAAATTAATTTTCAGCTTCTTTTTTACTCTTTAATCGGAAACAAATAATAAATATTAATATTTATATCAAGAAGAAGGCTTCAGTAAGGATTTCAAGGAAAATTTATGTTTAATATGATCCATATTGAAAATTTGAAGAATATTACAAAGTTCTATTTTATTTCAGAAAAGTATATTCACAAAAAAGAAAGACACTGATTAAAAACTAATTCTCTCTATGGTTTATTTATTATTTGTTCATAGCTAAAAAGTCAAAGAAAAGTTAAAAATTTAAGAAAAAACTGTAGCTACTATCGAGCATCAGTGTAGGAGAAGATACTTATAAATAATAACAATTTACTTCAACAATTATGTTTGTTAAATTTGATTCATTATTACCTCGCTCTGAGTAAAAAGTTCTTGAAAAAAGTAAAAGATTTCAGAAAAAACAGCAACTTTCTAGGCATTTTCAAAAGTTTACACAATTAAAAATAAATTGTTTGAACAGTCATGCTAGTTAACTTGAATTAATTATTACCTTACCTTAATTGAAAAGTGTCAAAAAATGGAAAATGTTAGATAAAGCTGCTACACTAAGAAAATAAGAAAAGTAAAAAAATCAGTTGGAAAATTCGGATAAACCACAACTTTTGAACTCTATAATTGCTGTAAGCTATAATAAATTGTTTGAACTTTGAAACATCGAAATATCAGTTGAAAGTAGTATTCTATGTAACTTAAACAATTTGTATTTAAAAACCCATAAAAATCGTAATCAGAGGCACAAACTTATTACAATTATTAGGAAATGTATTGGCTTTCTCTTTGACGAAGCATTACAATTATCATAAAAATGAAATTTTAAAAATTATTTCGATACAATAAAGCGCGTGGGTGTAATACAGGCGTTCCTTCGTTTTCAGAAGTTACTTGTTTTCTATTCCTTTGTACATCAATTTGTTAAGAACATATGAAAAAGATGGGACTTCCGAAAATGCAAATACCGTATTCTTGGACACAATGGTTTGATTGTCAATTTTCATTTTCTGTCCATTTTAAGTGTTTGATGAAATATTTCAATATTGAAGACCATTCGAGGCATGTAGAGTGAAGGAAACTTTTTTGAATGCTTTAGCACTGAGTTACGTTAATGAGAAAAGTTATAATCAAAAAAATGATTTTTCAAATATTATAATAATGCTGAACAACATTTCATGGATATTCTTAGAAACCCTTATATCTGTTTTTAAGTATTGGTTGTAGAAGAAGCTCTACACACTTTACCCATTCATCTGGAACTATCTACTATTTATCGTATTTATTAAAAAAAACTTTACTTTGCAAAGATTACGTCACTCACTGAATTTTTGTATTAATAATTAAAAGAAAAGTACTGGGCTGTGACAAAAAAGAAGAAAGTTGAATAAGGCATGGCTAGTCTCTTTTTGGCCTACTGTTTTTGAAAATATTGAAAGAAGGATCATAAAATTAATACGAAACAGATGTGCAAATTTTTCCACCCTGTAATATTTCAGTGTTGAGAATTTTGGGTAAAGCAGGTAATAATCATAAAACGATGTTTACAAGACTTGTCTTCTGTTTCTTATATAATCCCCGTCGTAAAGTTTTACACCGGGCATTGAATCGTGGGCAATCGAAAGAGGTCGCCGTAGTTATTTTCTGAATCATAACATTAATACGAAAAAGATTTGCGAAATTTCCCAACCTTGCAATATTCCAGTGCTGAAAATTTAGGATAAACTGGGTCATAATCATAAAAACGATAGTCACAATATTCGTCTCCTCTGTTTAGGATGTAATCCCCGTCGTAAATTTTTACAAAAGGGATTAAATCACGGACAACCCAAAAAGATGGCCAATAACTGAAATTCTTTGAAAATCAAAAGTTGATATGCCCAATACGTTATTACATTAGGGCGGTCCAAAAAAAGTCAAAGTTCGAATTTCCTTTGGCAAGATGGCTCATTTTGTGACGTTCCCAAAAAAAGTGAAATTTCGAAGTTCTTTTGGCAAGATGGTTTGTTTTGTGACGTTCCCGAAAAAAGTGTTTTTCTTTTTTTTCCAAAGGCTCCGGGGTCGCGCCCATCCCCTAGTTTCCCCATAAAATTAACAGGGGAAAACTTCCATTTTTACGAATATACGACTGTAAGGCGTACATTTCAATGAAAGGAGTGCAAATTACATAGGCTTCTTAGAATCACTTACACAAATGTGACGTATGCATTCATTTTTAATTTTCATTCCTCAACCCCTTCCACCATGCACAAGAAACCACCCTCTAACTCTAAACGAGGACCATGTATTTGTTAGTATAGTGGTCGTAACTGTTACTTTTGTTTCTTTTTTTCACAGATAATTTTTAATGATCAAAGTAAAAAGTTCCATGTATGTTTAATTAAGTATTAATTATTTGAACAATTTTTATTTGTCTAAACAATACTTTTTGCATATTTTTCTTGCAAACTAATGCTTACCTTACAATAATATGAACTAATTAAGCAATATAGAAAACCAGGACGGTTGTTTGAATTTATTTGTAATAGCTTATAGTACATAATTTTTTTATTGTTCCAATGTAACTGTTGACCGGAATGAAGCAGAAAAGTGTAGTAGTTTACACATTTTTCAACAAACTTCATAGAATTCTAGTATTTTTACCACTTGCTCATCATTGTTTAAACAATTTTTATTTTTTAAACAATTTCAACTTTTTAAAATAATTTTGTATGACAAAATTTACATTTTCACTGAGTAACTCGAACTATTTAGTGCATATGAAAAATCAACGCGATCAAATTATTTTATTAAAAATTTCAAAAATAATGTTGTATTGTGGAACTGTAACTTTTAACTGGAATTAGGCAGAAAAGTCTATTTTCTGTAAATTAAACAACGGATTTCATTAGCTTCTCATGTGAGGGATGTGGAAATTTTCAGTTACTTATCCATAATTGTTTCAACAATTTCCGTTTGTCTAGATACTTTTTATTTTGCAAAAATTTTACTTTTTGTGTATGACATGAACCAACTAGTTAATTTTTCGTGTTGATTTTCGATTTGAATTAAATGGTTCAAGTTACTCAGAAAAGGTGTACACTAGAGTGGGCCGAAACAGTGAATTGCATGCGATCAATTACTAACAGCCAAAAATTATTAGTTCTTGATGAGCTGAATATACTGTCCTAATGAGAAGGTAATCGGTTTATGTGAAATTTGCCTTCGTCGGTTTGCATGAAATCTCCATTTTTTGAGACCCCCTGAGTCAGAAAAAACAATTTTTACGAAGATGCCTGTCTGCATTTTTGTCTGTCTGTACCCTGTAAGCACGATCAGATGAAATTGAGCTTTGTTACACGTTTTTGAGACATCAAAAGAAAGAACACGTTCGTTAACCAGCCATTATTGACCAACGGTTCTGGTTTGATTCATCGAAAATGTTCTTTTAATCCATTTTTCAGAAAAACTATACGAGATATGAAAAAAATGCTACAAAGCAAAATTATTCGTCTAAAAAATAGGAACAAATTTTGTAAGAACTATTCTTTTGATAAGACGCATATTTTTTAAATCGTAAATGATGTTAGAGATAAGAAATTCCATTTTTTGGCCAAACTGTACAAGACACAAAAAGGAAATACGACAAAAATTGTTTATCCGAAAAAGATCCGCAAATTTGTTATAAATTAGTTTTTGATGGTACGCGTGGTTTTTATTTTATGTTAATGTGTTCGTTAAAGCCGAAGGAACTTTACCAAATGAGAATTCACAATTACCAAATTACAGTTGTCGATAAATTTACCTTTAATACATTATCAAGCGCGAAGCGTGAAATACATATATTATCGAGCGTTAAGCGTGAGATCAAACAGACGCGAACCCTAAAAGCGCTCAAACTTGTGAGTGCAGCGAGCCGCGTGTTCTTTTACCTCAAGCGTGTTGAATTCATGGAAGTACCTATTTGATTTTAAAAATACATCAAAAAAAGTATACCCGCTGCGCGGACGTATCGTCATTGCGCTCGCAATTTTGAACGCGTCTACTATCTGTGAACAAATTTAGATAACTTGATTTTTGTACAGTTTATAGTGAAAATCTCAGCAGAAAAAAATTCTGAAAAAACGGGATAAAGTTTTCAGTCCATTAGCGATTATTTACTGGCGAGTGAAAGACGATAAAGTACCATAATCATACGATCATTACAGAATGCTCGAATTTGCTTCAAGAATTATTTCCGTACGTTCTTTAGTTTTGGAGATAAGACCCCACTTTTGTTATTAACTTAATATCAAATGATTATTTGTGACTCTAAATTTCACCAGTGTGCACAAAACGGATCATAGAAATTCATATATTTTCGCAGAATGTCCGAAATGATCGTAAGATGATGGTACTTTTTCACCTTTCACTCGCCAGTAACTAATCGCTAATCGACTAAAAATTTGTAAACTCTGTATCAGTATTGGTAAAACCTTCAAAAACCCGTTTGGAAACAAGGCGCTTTTCGCTAATACATTGTAATTGTTAATATTAAATGAATTAATTATTCACTTATCATAATTTATTTTTTAAGTAACTTTATGCGCACAGTTGAACAAAGATAAAATGAAAATAAATACAAAAATTTTGTCCTATTTAAAATTTCAACACGCTTCAGAAGGTACAAGATATTAATCGATTTCAAAAAACAAAATACCCTATATTCAGCTCATAAAGAACAAACCATTTTTTAATATTAGAAATCGATTGCTAGAAATTAATCTTTTGGGCCCACCCTAGTGTACACGTTTGCTATTTTGCCAGAAAAAATTACTTGAACAAATTGAAATTGTTTAAAAAATCATAAGTTAGTAATGAAAATTGTAGTATAAAAGAAACTAATGAAATTCTATAAGAGTTGCCAAAAAACAGCAACTTCTGCCTTATTCCAGTCAAAAGGTACATTAATTTTTAATTTGACCATGATTTATGATAAAGAAATACACAAAATTAATATTTACCGCCAATATACTGCAAAATACTCGATCCTAATTTAGAGGGTGGTTTTTACGGCATGCTGGAAGCGTTCAAGGGGGTGAAAAGAAAAATGAATGCATACGTCAGATTCCGGGAAGTGATTTTAAGAAGCCCATGTAATTTGTACTCGTTTTACTTAAATGTACGCCTTCCAGTCTCATATTTGGACAAACGCATTTTATTTACAAAAGAAATTCAAACTTTCGATTTTTTTTGGACTAACCTAATGGGACACCAAGCTATATGGGGCATTCTTTCTTTAGTGTAAACCAAAGGGTTTGAAATTAACATGGGGTTTTACATGAGAAAAGCTCGATTTAAAAAAAAAATGGAAAAAAAGAAGTACTTGTTAGAAAATTTTTGTGAATTAAAGTATAGTCACCTCTCAAGGAGTATTCAAGGAATAATTTACACCAAATAAGTTTTTATTTTGACACACCCAAAGACCTTTAATTGTCCCCGGAAAATGCCCTAATAAATGCAAAATAGCAGTTTGCTATCAAATTCATGCTAAAGACGGTAATTTTGAAAATTTGTCAACATAAATTATTTTTAATCCATAAGTGACGAGTTTTTAAGTATATTTGAACTAATTTAAATTGTTTAAACAATTATTATTTGTTTAAAAAATGTTTACTTGGTAAATCGTGAAAAGTTATTCTCTTTCGGGATAAATTATACAAAGTTGATGAATGTCAAGATTGGTAGTCTTGTATATAATCGTAAACAGTTATTATTTTCTGGAAATAATTACACAATTAAAAAATGTTGAGAGCAATATATTTTTAAGGGATGTTTGGTGATTTTTTGTACAATTTTTATTTGTTTAAATAATTTTTCCCCCTGCAAAGCGAGAAAATTGATTATTTTCTGGAAGTAATAACAAACTTAAGGGATGTTGTGAGTACTATTTTTTTCGAAGGATATTAGGCAATTAAACAAAAAAATACTTATGTAATATAAAATATTGCTTTCTGCAGTTAATGACACAATTAACTAATGTTAAAAGTAATCTCACACTATCTCGCTTAATATTCAGTATTATTAAAATACGTTCATTATATCATTAAATGCTGAAAAAAATAAATTTTCACGATTTAAAGAGCAAAAAATAATTAAACAAAAAGAAAAGTTATCAAGTTATCAAGGCCCAAACATTATTAATAATATACGTCCGTAAAAATGAATCCGTTATTGTGTATTTTAAAATTCAAACATCAGATTTGAAATCAGCGGCCCAAAAAATATAAGTATAATCTATTTTATCAAAGTCATAAAATTGTTAATAATTAATGTCCGCCATATTGGATTCGCCATTTCGTATTTTCAAAATCCTACGTCAGATTTGCAATCAGTTACCACAAAAACCTGAGAATTAACAATTTAATGGAGGTCCAAACATTTTTAATAATACACGTCCGTCAAATTAAATACGCCATTTTGAATTTTGAAGTCCAACATCAGATTTGAAAAAGTGACCTCAAAACCCTAAGTATAATCAATTTTGTCAAGGTCCGCAAATTTTAAATAATTCACGTCCGCCATATTGGATCCGACATTTTGAATTTTAAAAGTCCAACACCAGATTTGAAATAAGTGACCCCAAAACCCTAAGTATAATCAATTTTG
>CAKNWW010077762.1:0-11997 GCA_932074435.1 Andricus kollari
AATGATTTATTATGTTTTAGATCATACAGTTTACAAGCTTCAACAATTTTGAATTGTATTAATGTTTTTTGTCCGAAATTGAAATTTTTATTTAAAATATCATTAGTTTTAAAAGAAGATTCATAACTTTTTTAACAATTTTAGGTCGCGTTTTTGTTTTACGCCAAAAATTGACATTTTCAAACAAATATTACAATAATTTGAACAAGATTAAGAATATTTTAATAATTTGAACAAGAGTAAGAATATTTTAATAATTTTTGATTATATTATTGATTTTCATCGAAAATTAGTATTTCTGATTTGAAAAAGTTTAATATGTTTCTCTACAATGAATAGTTTTTTGAAAAATAAACTCAATTTATTAGCGTTTTTTTCATCAGAAACATTATTTGAAACAAATAATTAATTACTTAAACGTATAATTTTGAGAAACTTTAGGTTATGCTAGTGGTTTTCGTGGAAATTGGTATTTTTTAGCAAAAATGCAATGATTTAATTGTCTGTACAAAAATATTATATTTATTCTGAAGAGATATCAATTTTTATTTATTATACAAATTTTCCTCGTTTTTCTTTTCTATCATTAAAGATAATAGATATTATGGCATACCAAAAGATTTGGTATTAATATTAATTTCATATTTTAATTGAAAAATTTGTTAACGCAAATACACGGGTTCTTCATAGTTTGAATTAAAATGTTTTTTCTTTCATAATGCATGACTGATAATTTCATTTTAATTCCCAAAATCTTACAAAACGTGAGCCAAAAAATGTTTCTATGGACAAATCGATTTTCAGCCTACACTATTAATTCGAATTGAATGTTTTGTTTTGAATGGAAGCTTTTTAAATTTTAAAACGATTTGTGTGTTTGGATTTTTTATATAAAATTTGGTTAATTTGTTATTTAATCAAAAATATGACATTTTTTAAGTTTTCAGAATTACCATTTTTTTTCAAAATTTTCAAATTTATTAAACACGGACTGATATCTGTATTAAATCTATCTACAAATAATTTCCCGTGGGTGAAAATAATATAAAACATTTTGTTAAACAATTTTGAATGAAAAATTTACAGTTTGGATTTTCTCCAAGGAATAGGTTCAATTTTTGTAGGGAATCATCTAAGAATGTCTTTTCGATAACTTTTTGCTATGATAATTTGAAAATTATCAATAATTTTTAACTATTTCAATAATTTTGATAAACAAATTTGGAGTTTGGGTTCTTTCAGCGAATAGGCTTAATTTTTTTACAAAATCAACTAATATTGACTTTTCGATGATTCCTGGCTATGATTATTTGAAAATTTATAAAAATGATTGATTATTTGAAAAATTCTTATCAACGAATTTAACATTTGGCTATTTTTCGACGAATACGTTTATTTCTTTACGGAATCAACTCAGAATTGCTTTGCGATGACTTTTTGCTATGATACTTTACAAATTGTCAACAATTGTTAATTGAATAAACGACATTCATTAAAAAATACAGTTTCGTACTATTTTTCAATGAATGCCCAACAGACATGTTCCAAATGACGTGCAAGGGATGTCCCGAAGACGTCTCTAGGACATCCTTAATTTTTTTGCCCACTGGGAAGGTACAACCTTTTACTTTACACACTTCGAAATGTAATGTCTCCAAATGCATGTTCCGATTAAGATCGTTTATATCGTTTAGATATCGTTTAGATACGTCTCTATGCATTTCTAGCTGTGCTTATTTCACAACCCGATTGGCGAGAGATGTAAAAACATAAATGTATAAGAAATTATATAACTAATTTCCAGTAATCTACCAATCTTTGAATCAACCCATTGATAATAATTGTATAAGTTGAACCGGATCAGGACAAGCAGGCTCAGAAATAAAAGAACAAACTACACTACTTTCTTCTTTATTAAAATTTCAAATCCATTGAACAGTCATTTATATTATCAATATATCAATCATCCTGAAAAACTTTCTTTTTTAAAAACGCATTTCAAGTAGTCCAGTTCATGATGATTTCTCGTACGAATTTTCCTGATTCGGTAAGATCTGATTCAGACCATCCTCCATCAGTACTCGCTCCCGGTTTCAAAGCAGACAAATTTTCCGGTTTCGCACTGAGACTCCAATTGGCGTTGCTGATGTTATTCGCTTTCATAAATTCAACCCAGTCATTCGTTTCTTTTCCTTTGACTTGACCGCCCTCTACACTAACGGTTCCCCATTCGCTCACAAACAGAGCAACATTTTTGTGAAGTGCATCAATTGCTTTGTCCCTCAAACTTTGGCCATGGCCAAGGGTTCCAGCGTAGAAATGTAGCGTATATGCAATGTTTTCATAATCAGTAATAGGGTCACAATCAACCTGGTCAATATCCTGAGACCAGCTTGGTGAACCAACTATAATCAGGTTTGTCTTGTCAATAGCCCTAATTGCCGCAATCACAGCTTGAGCGTAAGGCTTTACGTTATCTTTCCATGTGACATCATTCTTTGGTTCATTCCAGAGTTCATAAATAACATTGTTTTTACCACCATAAGCCTTTGCCATTTCTTGGAAAAATTCAATAGCATCATTTTGGTGAGCATAATGGGCGTGCCAATCAATGATGACATACATATCAAATTCAATCGCTGCATCGACAACAGTCATCAATTTTGCTTTGTTGCTTTGGGGATCTTGTAAATAGCCACCATACTCTTCAATTCCCATAGCAGCGCGTATGACTGTGGCCTTCCAGTCCTTCTTCAACCATTCTACTACTTTCTTGTTGTAGAAAGGTTCACCACCCCATCCATTGTTGCTCCAGAAAAGACTCATGCCAGAGAGACTTCCTGGTGCACCACCAATCAGTATCTGGCTACCTTTTACAGATAACGGCAACACATCTGTTAAAACAGAATGAATGAATTATTACTAATCAAACAGATGTGGGTAGCAGATTTTGACGACATGCTTATGAGATTCACTCAGAGAAATCTTCTCTCAAGTTGAAAGGATACTTCTTGACACAAATAGAATACGTTTGCAGCAAATCTAATCCTTTTGTCAGGAACTTCAACTAAGCTGCCAGTAAAATAATTCTGTTTGTGTCGAAAAATATTAAAGTATTTTTTTACTGGATCTAATCTCTTATTCGATAGTTTGGAAGCTTTCAAAGTTAAGTAAAGAATAACTTCTTGATAAAGAACATACAAAGTGTAAATCTAACGCTAATTTCAGGTTACCATTTCCTTGCAACAAAAAATAAGCTTGATAGCGTGAATGGTACCTCCACACAAGGTGTCGTTTCCCTCGGACTTGGGGTACGAAACGTCACCTGCTGTCAAATGTTTTTACAGTTTTGCGGCAAAAAACAATAGACAGGTAGTTTCGTACCCAAAGTCCGAGCAGGATGGAACCTGTTTTTACTGTAAACGGGACATCACATTATTTTCCAAATAAGGTAATTATTGATTTAATTGTTGAATTTGAATTCTAGCTACCTTCTTTAACTTTCTGTCATCTTCAAAAAATTATTATGTGAGACATGTGCAAATATACGGACATTCAAAAAGCGTGAAGAATAAATATGAAGTAGTAATAACTAATTTATTAAAAATAATTAAATTATATTTTCACAGTTTTAATTACTTACCAGCATTACTGATGGCTAACGAAGCACAAAAAAGAGCAGCAACAATGAATACCATATTGTATGGGTGCAATGATCACCGTCAGTTAAAAAGTTTTCAAGTGACTGATGACTTTTGCAGAATGCACTCTAGTTTTATAAACCGCAACAGCTAAATAATTTATCATCAAAGCATATATTGAATATTTTGCTTTGTTGATTTAATCAATTGTTAGCAGTCGAATTGTATAAACATGATGAAATTCGTAACTTTATTGTACCAATCACGAGTGTGAGACCACATGTTATTCAATAATTGCTTAAGATCAATAAATTTTCATCAGGGTAAATGGCCCAATAATCGCCAGGCTGCCAGTCATCGCCAATATTTGTGAATATTTTGAATAACCATTCAGCAGATTCCTTTGGCCTTATTTTCCTCATGCTGTCAACTTTTCTTTCAGTTCGATGTGATGAATTATGATTTCTCGGACCGATTTCGCTACCTCATAGAGGAAGCTTTGTAATGGTGACAATTCAAAAAAAATTTAATTTCTTTAATTCAACGTTCCTCAATTTAAAAAAATCTGCTGGTCGCGCGGGCACATTCTCATCGCGCGCGGCTCACAAGCTTGATCACGCGTAGGGCGAGCATCTGTCGAATCTCGCACTTCGCGGTCGACAGTCGGTTACTTCGCTCTTCTCACTCGGATATTTATTCTTTGCACTCGGAATGTTGAATGAAACTATAGCAAAAACATATCTTTTTGATCCTAGTTTTTTTATGCATCTCTATACTCTGAAGTCTCTACGTAATGAAGTACACTGGGAATCCCACTTGAGTATCTCCCATTTATATCGTTCCGAGAATTGATGCTTTGAAGGTTTCGTGATGGAGGAGCCGCGGGCCGGAAGGGAAGGCAGTGGCCCAGTCAAGCGTGACAAAAAACAGGAGGGCCTCACTCAACGCGTTAGTTGCATCAGGTTACGTCATGTGTCCAAACCCGACAGAAAGGATTCATGCGGCCCTGCCTGTTTACGTTCGAAGCAAGCGAATGTCGTGTTCGCTTTAAGTAAAAGCACTTTTAGGACTATGCCCGAAACCGCACTTGAATGAGATTTCGAGTGTATCGTTGAAGATTAAATTGCTCGAAGCTCTGTAGGTTTTGAGGTACACAATCTCATCGTGACACTCGCGCTTCGAGTTCGATTTTCAAAATAAATTTTTAAATGTATATTTATTTTCTGAGCTACCATAAAATAAAAAGCTATACTCCTTTCTTCAGACATTCTTCCCTATCTCGCGTTGTTATGCTAAAAATAGAATTTTTCATAGCATTTTTGATAGATAAACCAAAAACTCCTACAAGTCTTCTTCTAGACTTTACTAAATCTAAATTTGTCTTTCAAACTTTTCTACTTATATGTCGTCGTTTAGCTTGAAATTATAATTTTCGACTTATTCATTTTCGATGCTTAAAACCAAAAAGACAAGTCCGATTAAAAAATAGTTAAAACAAAAATTATATATATTTTGAAGGGCTTCAATTCTTCCTCCATCTTTTTTCACGTATATGTTGTGATTTTGTTTACAAATGAAATATTCGATCATTGGTTAGAATTTTCGATGGATAAAACCATAACCGTTGGTCAAGAAATCCTGGTTAACGAACTTGTTCTTTCTTTTAGGACCCCAAAAAAGGTTTTTGAAGCTCGACTTGATCCGTTCATTTTTTCGAGAGTTATCATGTTTACGGACGGACGGCGGAAATTTACGAATTTACGAAAATAATTTACGAAATTTACGAAAATAAGAACTGAGGTGTGAAATTTCAGACAATCCTAATACTTTCTTAATCATGAATTATGAGAATTTAAAAATGTCTAATACAATGTTCTAAACAATTTTCCGGGAGTATTTGTGTGTGGATGTCATATTTTTGTGTGAAGAATTCAAAGATTATACAAGAATAGAGAAGATTTCTTGATTCGAGACATTTTGATTGACCTATTTGTTTTAATTTCAATTTGACAAACAAATTGGAAACACTCGAGATCGAATTCATAGCTAGTTTGGTAAGATATTACAAAAATAGAGATAATTTCAATATTTCTTAGATCCATGATTAAAATGCTGATGCACTATCATCTTATATCTGAAAATGGTAAAGTCGACCTTAAAGAAAATATCACTTCCGTAAGGTTTTGCTTAGTACGGCAGAATACTAATGATAAGTTTGTGCTATACTATAGAAAGTTACCTGAGAAAATGAGCATAAGAGTATGGAAAAATGTTTTACATTTCAGATGTTATTTCAAATTTAGGATAAGAATACAAATCGTCTTAAAAAATTGACAAAATTAGTTCATCCTAGGCTCATGTTATTGAGAATGTTCGTAGTTATCAACCTATAAATGAAAAGTTTTATTTAGAATTTAGCATTGTGCTAAAAACATATATGAGGTTTCGAAAAAATGTTGGATATGCAAAAATCATATAATTAAAGTGCACTATAAAAATAAGAGAAACATTTTTTTTCCTCTTTTCACTCCACTGGGATTCGAACACCAGGTCAACTGATTTCCTATCAGCTGCTCTAACCACTAAGCTACAGAGAGATCAGAGGAAGAATCATTTTTCTGAAAAACGCTTTATTTTGCAAAATGTAATATACAAATCAATTTTTAATAGAAATTTGTATTATCATCGGAAATGGTAACGGATCGACCATAAGAGAAATCATTCCACACATACTGTGAAAATGGAAATCTACAATATCGATCAAAGTTATATCCTCTAATACATAAAATATTTTAACGTCATCTCAGACTAGATGGAGCTATAAATTAAAATTTGTTTTAAAATTAAATTTATTCAGAAAAAAGATCTACTCCTTTCACTCCACTGGGATTCAAACACCAGGTCAACTGATTTCCGGTCACGTGCTCTAACTACTAAGCTACAGAGAGATCAGAGGAAGAATCATTTTTCTGAAACATGCTTTATTTTGCAAGATGTAGATTGAAAGGAGTAGATCTTTTTTCTGAATAAATTTAATTAAAAAAAAATTTTTTTTCATTGCTCCTTTTAGTCTGTGATGACGTTAAAATATTGTATGTATTAGAGGATATGACTTTGATCGATATTGTAAATTTCCATTTTAACAGTATGTGTGAAATGATTTCTCTTATGGTCGATACGTTACCATTTCCGATGATAATAAAAATTTCTATTAAATATTGATTTGTATATTACATCTTGCAAAATAAAGCGTGTTTCAGAAAAATAATTCTTCCTCTGATCTCTCTGTAGCTTAGTGGTTAGAGCACCTGGCCGGAAATCAGTTGACCTGGTGTTCGAATCCCAGTGGAGTGAAAGGAGATCTTTTTCCTGAATAAATTTAATTAAATTTTTTTTTTTAATTTATAGCTTCATCTAGTCTGAGATGACGTTAAAATATTTTCTGTATTAGAGGATATAACGTTGATCGATATTGTAGATTTCCATTTTCATAGTATATGTGAAATAATTTCTCTTATGGTCGATCCGTTACCATTTCCGATGATAATATAAATTTCTATTAATAAGAGAAACAATTGTTTATCTTAATTTACATGGAAATTACTTTGTTTTAAAAGTGTTTATTTCATAGTAAAACTTATTTATATTAAATATTTTCTTCAAACCCGAAAATGTGTGTAAATATTTAACATTTTTTATTGTTGACTGTAAAAAGACGTGTTTTATCAATATCTTCTATTCATATATGCAATGTTGCGATTGTTGAGTTTCACAACGGCTAGCTATGAGGGATTCATAAGATGAGTGGCAAGAGATGTAAAGGTTAAAGAAAATAAGAAATTATATACTCAATTTGAAGCCTTTGCAGCAAATATTCCTTAAAATTAAAAAAATCTTTTGAACAACCAACTAATAACTTGATAGTGGAACCAGAATGTGATAAATAGGATCGTAAATAAAATATAAAATAAAATCAATTGTGTGTTTATTAAAATATCAGATACATTGAAGAGCCGTCATACATAAACTATTAATTCTTAATTGAAATACTCATTTCAGTTAGACCAGTTTCTGACCATTTCTCGTACGAATTTCCCTGACTCGGTGAGGTCTGATTCAGACCATCCTCCTTCAGTACTTGCTCCCGGTACCAAAGCAGAAGCACCTTCCTGCTTATCATTGAGACTCCAGTTGCAGTTGCTGAGGTTATTAGCTTTCATAAATTCAACCCAAGTATTAGTTTCCTTTGCATTAACACCACCATTGCCATCTGCATTAACAGAGCCCCATTCGGACACAAACACAGCAACATTTTTGTTAAGTGCATTAGTTGCCTTGTCCCTCAAACCTTGACCATGGGTTCCTGCGTAGAAATGTAGAGTATATGCAATATTTTCGTAGCCAGTAATGGGGTCAGAAGCAGCCTGGTCAACATCCTGAGACCAGGTGGGTGAACCGACTAAAATCACGTTTGTGCTATCAATAGCCCGAATGGCCTTAATTACGGCTTCAGCATATGGCTTCACATGGTCCTTCCATGAGACATCATTCTTTGGCTCATTCCAGAGTTCATACATAACGTTGGGTTTGCCCCCATAAGTCTTTGCCATTTCTTCGAAAAATTCAACAGCCTCAGCGGGATGTTGGTGAGCATAATGAGAATGCCAATCGATAATGACATACATATCTAATTCAATCGCAGCATCAACCACAGCCATTAATTTTTCTTTGTTGCTCTTGGGATCCTGTAAATAGCCACCACCTTCTTCAACTCCCATAGCAGCGCGTACCACCGTGGCTTTCCAGTCCTTCTTCAACCATTCTACTACTTTCTTGTTGTAGAATTTTTCTCCGCCCCAGCCGTTGTTGCTCCAGAAAAGACTCATACCAGAGAGACTTCCTGGTTGACCACCAATCAATATCTGGTTATCTTTCACAGATAACGGTAACACATCTGTTAAAACAGAATAAATAAGGCCAATTAATAAATTATTACAAATAAAAAATATGTGCGTACAGTTTGATGACACTCTAAAGCGAGACAAACTAGTATCCACGATGTTAGGGGGTTTTAAAGTTGTGTTAAAAATAACTGGAATATGACACATCACATTTTAACTATGATGAATTAATACATTATTTATTTCACAAAGCTCTGTCTTTTTCATAATCTATTCTTAGCATATAATGTTCTTCATGATCAGTACTTAAATTTAAAATAACATTTAAAATTTGGTAAAACTGAAAAATTAAATATCTTCTATAATATTTAATTAGACTAAACTTAACAGAAAAACGTATGCTGTCGCAATTTTTTTAACAGATCATATAACCATTAAATTAACAAATACTTTTTTTTGTGTTGTACGAAACTTGAGATTGATTCTTTATAGTTACCAAATGCAAAGTTCTAAAATTTATTAATATGATTGATATACCCTAAGATTGACAATTGGGTAACCTGAACATATCCTGCGTAATATATTAGAAGTTAATATATTTTCTTGCTTATGTTTTTATTTGACATCAAATGAAATGCATAATATTAAAAAAATTTAGTCCAATTAGGAATATTACTGCGATATATAAATTATCAAATTTAAATGTATTATTGTTAATTATTGTTATATAATCCAGTTTGAGACGCACATTTCATGTGTGTCTCACATTTGGTCACTTAATTTATATACTTGAGTTTGTGTAGATACTTGAATTTTGATAAGTATGTATTCTCTTAGTTATGTCACAATTAGTTAGGTTTCAGAGTACTGTCTCTAAAAGCTTTAAAAAATCATACTCATTTTCAAGCAATAAAACTTCAAAAATCAATTCAAAAGATTAAAATTCTGATCATACTCTGATGAGCTTATTTGTCAAAGAATTGTTATGTCATTTAAAAGTTGACTAACTTATGGTATACATATCTCTTATAGTCAAAATGTGATAAGGTACTTTTCTTCAAGGAAAAACATTAATAAAAAATTTATTTGAAAAAAATGTATAGCTAATAGGTAACTCTGAATACATAATAGTGAAAAATTAAAAACTTCTCGTGCCAGGTAAAAAAATTTGGTTTGTTGAACCAACTGAAATTACCTCCTTAATTTTTTTTCTTTAGTTTTGCAGAAAAAATGTACTATTCGTCTTTGGATTACATGTTTAGTGTTCAATATTTAATGTGTATACCAAATAAAAGAGTTTGTTTTTAAATGTTGTATAATGAATCCTAAAAATTGAAAGCCTAAAATTGAAATAATTGGGTCTTTTTAATGAATTTTGTATTAAGATAATATTTCAATAAAATATTAAAATTATTTTTTGAAAGTTTTAATTACTTACCAGCATTACTGATGGCTGAAAAAGCACAAAGAAGAGCAATAACAATGAACGCCATATTGTATGGCTGCAGTAACAGTAGTCAGTAGAAAACTTTTCAAGTGACTGATGATTTCTTCAGAATGCCTTGCAGTTTTATATACTCCACGAATTGCACAAATCATAAAAATAGCAAATCTTAAATATTGTATCATGATGATATAATCAATAATCCGTAAACTGTAAACATGATAAACCGACTTTTATCTACATAGTCCAAATCATCGATTCGCACCTAGCCTAATTTCAAGAGAAATATACACGTACACCACATCTTTTAATTAATTATTATTTTTCCTCAAGATCGAACAAATATGATATTTTAATTTAATTAGCATTTTTAATCGGGCGCTACGCGCGCGTGTGATTATTCGGTTTGCAGGGAACAATCATTTTGAATAGAACATAAAAATTGAGAATAACTATTTATTTGTTGAAAGTTATTCGATCTTAAATTAGGTTTCAGGCATGTATTATCAGTTTGTTTTAAAGGTTAAGTGCATAGGGTAAATGTACCAGTAGTCGGATAAATAGCGTTACCCTCATATTTATATCATTGTAGGCACTTATTTTTAACTTTTTTCTAATAAAGATTCACATTTTCGGACTCTGTATTTACTTATAAAGTTATTTCTGCTATCTATTTTTAAGTCAAATTCCATTTTAAAAGAAACAAAGGTTTTCTGGAAATGATACACTACTTTAAAATACTAAAAGTAAGAATGTTCGATTAAAAATGCGTTTCTAATCAAGTAATTGAAATTATATAAAAAATTGAACAAAAATGTAAAATTGTATCTATTTCAAGTTAAGGAGGCTAGAATTTCAAGACAATTAATGATTAGAAGATCACTCTTCGAAACGAACCTTTTTCACTATTTGACATATTATAAATAGTTTTATTTCAATTCATAATCAAAAGTTCAGTTATTTTTCTCCATCTCTCGAAGCTTGACAACAAAATGGGATAAAAGTAAAATTGATGTATCTGAGTCGAGGTGATACAGGTTACTATTTCAAGACAATGTTTACATTTTTATAATGTCGAATACACAAAAAAGTTTCGAAATAATATCTTTATCTGAAAAAAAATTAATGATAAATTTTATTTCAAAAAACTTATGACTACGTTTTATTTATCTCCTGATCTTAGTCTTCCGACTGGAAAAGCACTGCCAAAATGACGTTCACGCTAGAGGTCGGACAGGCTGTCCAATCTCTGGGTAAATAAAAAAATTCTGCATCTTAGTTCGGACAGATTAAAAATCTCGAAATATACAATACATAAATTGAATTTGCCAAGGATATCGAAAACTTTAAGTCTCCCACGTTTGGAAAATGCAGCTATTTCAGTGAAAACTTAACTAATGTAAGTCATAACTTCAAAATAAAAATGTTCTATTTTTCGACACAGGAAACAGCACACATACCCAAAATGGCGATTAAGGCTGATCGGCTTACAAAACATTTTGATTACCATAATATAAATGGAAGTTTATATAATTGTTTTCCCTTGCGTGTTACTAGAAAGTATGCAAAATGCAAACATATATTTTTTTTTTATAATTAAAGTTTATTACACTATTCTTATTTTAAAATATACGAGACTGTCCGACCACTGATATATGTCCGGAGATTGATACACTTACCCTATAATATTTCTAAGATTCACAAGAAAAATAAAAAAATATTTAAAAGATTTCAGATATGTCGGAAAAGATTTTAGATCATTTTTAAGACATTTTTTTTTATTTTACAGGATTTTACCAAATATTAGGGAATAATTCGAGTCAATTTAAAAAATACTTAGGACGTTCAGAAGTTTGCAAGAAATTAAAAAATACTACATAAATTTTCGGAAATTTCAAAGTATAAAAATATGTTTAATCTCTTCAAAAATGCTAAAATTCCGGAATGTCTTTTTAACTGACTTGAATTGAAGGGCCGGATAGAAGAATGGGATCTGCGCTCGACCGCTTGA
>CAKNWW010077781.1:0-13166 GCA_932074435.1 Andricus kollari
TTACGAAGGATTGAATGAAAGCTGAGTCGTTGATGGAAGGCCAACGGTCATTGGAAGAGGCAAGTCAGTCAGGAGCAGTCCAACACAACTTGCAAGATAATAATTGTGGAGGTTCAACGCCACGCGTTGCCAAATCTGCCGGGTTGGATTCCGTGGGAACATAACGCCAGATTGATGCTGGCAACAGATCTTGAATATGTTCGACGTAATTGTCTATTAGAGCATTTCCAGTGGGCTCACTCGACCGCAGCCAATGCAGTACAATTTGAGAGTCAGTCCAGGCAACGCAATATGCCATGGGTATCTCTAAGTCAGACGCCAATGATCGTAGCAATTGAGCCGCCAACAACGATGCTCTGAATTCTAAACGAGGAATTGTCGTTCTTGGCACTTGCGTAGCAGGCGGCCGAAGACTCCGAATCGGCGAAAGTTTCGTCTTGGCTGCAAGAAGCCGAGTGCAGGTCTGGCTCGAGATTGAATTGACACGAGAATAAACTGTGGCTGCCATGGCCCGGCGACTTGCATCTGAGAAGACATGTAACATGTAACATGTGGCCAGTGGACGTAGGTCTAGATGCATTGAAGACTACTCTGAGGCGGCGATGATAATCTCCTCGTTGCCAAATTCCATGATGTGGTATGTAGTAAGTGGGGCGAGCGTTCGCGCGCAGATCGGGTGGAGGTATAGGTCTCATGTGACCAAGTCGAGCGTACTCCATCATGAAACAAGTGTACGCCTTTGCCATTTCGACGTCTTTACTTAATCGCCGATGCAAGGTGCTTAGGGAAGCTAACGCTCCATTTAAACTTTCGCCGAGCATTTCTAGACCTTCTTGTTTCAATGGTAGTCGAACTATATATTGTCCTTCAGAAGTTCGTTGGATCAAGGAAATGAGCTTATCATGCCATGTCGTCTCCGGGCAGGTGATGAGTGTGGCACAAGTGATTGTGGTCGGAATAACATCCTTTGACGGTACTCTGCCTGTTATCATCCAACCAAAAGCAGTCCTTCGAGCCATCATTTTGTTTCGCCGAAGCAGCTTGGGTCGCAGGAACAAAGGGTAAACGTCGGCTCCGAGTAGAAGATCGACAGCTCGAGGATGGCCGAACCGTGGGTCGGCGAGCTCCAGTCCTTCCCAATCGTGCATTGCTTGTTCGTTTGTAAATCCTGCTGGTGTAGCGAGGTTGAATTTCTGGAGGCAATAGACTGCGACGGAAACATGCGGGGAATCGTCGGCTGTATGAATGTGGAAGAGAGTGCACAAGGATCCAGCAAGGCACGTACTTACTTGCACCATGGCTGTGGGAAGAAGGACTAGTCATGAACGAGGCGCATCCTGGGTAGAAGTAGATGTCCCGGGAGCTGCTGTGCTAGTCCGAGAGAATTTGGCCGGAGAAGGTTCATTTGTAGCAGTTGAAAGAAAGACCCGCCTTCATGGCGAATTCTCTGCGCTCCATCGACGTTAAACGGATGAAGCTGCTACAGCGACCTATGTAATGAGGGCCGCGGCATTTCTCACATGGAGCTGGAGCCGCTCGAAGAGCCAAAGTCCTATAACTGCGTTGTTGGCGTTGCTCCAGAGGTGTCGGCGTGTAAGCTCGGTTCGCTGAAGTGCTCGGTGGCAGTGAAGATTCTGCAGAGATGAGAGTGCGATAGTGTCGTTGTAGAAACTGAGAAAGAACAGCGTATGTGGCCGAATGGTCGGCCTCCAGGTCACGGTATGCATCAGCGCGCTCGAGCTCGTCCTCCCACGCTCGTCGAGTGTATGAATCCATACATGTTGTAGCTATCGACACGAACCAATCGTCCCACAGGTTAACGGGGCGATCAGGAGCTCGAAGTTGATCGCGGTGACAGTATAGCGTGTCGAACAGTCGTTAGAGTCCAGAAGCCGTCTCGTGTCTCATTGGTGGAATGTTGCGTAGGGCTTTGAGATGATCTTGGACCAATAAGCGCGGGTACTCATAACGTGCCTCCAGTAATGCCAATGCCGTGGCATAGTTGGCCCCTGTCACCTGCATGGTTTCTATTGCGTTCTTTGCGTCGCCTTGCACTCGAGCCTTCAAGTAGAACATGCGCTCGACGTCACTGAGATTTGCGTTCATGTGTACGAGATTGCGAAAGTGATCTCGAAACGTCTCCCAATCCTCACGTCTTCCGGAGAACATAGGAACTTCTATGGTTGGCAGCTTCCATCCTCCTCGTACATTTGTGTTAATGGGCGCGGGGATCGCGACTACGTTGCTGTCGGTCTGAGTAGCTGCTGGGATAGTGACCAGTGGAGGCTCGAACCTGCGTCGCTGCTCGTAGATTCGAGTGCGTGCGTTGACATAAGCATTCTCGATGTCTGCATAAGAGTTTTCCACGTGGTGGCCCGCATCTGGAGGCTGACGGATGAGTCCCATATGATTCTCCTGGTACGCGGCCCAATAATTCTCCAATAGCTCAAGACGAACATCCATTGCCCCAGGTGCCCAGTCGGCTTCGGGCTTGTCCAGAATTGTTGCGAAACATCGTCGCAACACATCACTCAGCGCCCTTTGTGTGGTCAGCAAGTTGTGATCCGCCCTGTGATGATTGTATAATCAGCTCGACAATCGATGGAGCATAGAAAATAGAGTCGAATCCCGCCCGCCAAATGCGCCATAGCCAATAAATAAAAGAAAGAAGAAAAGTATTTGCACGGCGTGTGTGCCGAACGCTTCCGAAGTGCGTCATCATATGAGACGACTTCGTGTAAGTTGTCTCTTTAACAAAGAAAGAGATAGAGATATGCGATCGCTCGAATATTCTGCTCGCCGTCATGTTTTGTCCTTGGACCTCTGAAGAAAGGCGAAATAGTGATAGAGAGAAAGAGAGGGAGATGCAGGAAGATCTTCGACTGCCTCTCCCACCTGGCTCTCACATCCTTTGTTCGGCATGCAGGTAATGTGAGATTGCTCGATCATGTGTGAAAAGAGAAAGCGAAGGGAGTCAGAGAGTGAGTGAGAGAGAGATGCATGCAGGAACATGTTCGACTGCCTCTCCCACCCGACTCTCACATCCTTTGTTCGGCATGCAGGTAATGAGAGATTGCTCGATTATGTGTGAAAAGAGAAAACAAAGGGAGTCGGAGAGCGAGTGAGATACACCTGGTGACTCCTTGTCTATGATTTTAATGTCGGCTGGCCTTTGACTGCTCTCCACGCCACGATCACCTCCCTGTAGCAGCTGAATCCGGCTCGAAGGACCAATGTTTCTTCTGAGTAAAAGGAGTGGTTACGGGAGATTCAATACTCGATGCACTTGTGAGATAAATGAATTTATTCTAAGTAACTGTAGTACAAGGTTAGGCATTTCGCTAAGTAACAAAGCACGTCCGCTCTGGTCGGAGCACGAAGAGTAACTGAGAGAGCCGACGCGCGGCAGCCGATGAGAGGAAACTTGATGACCCTCGAGTGGCGCCCTCCACTGGAGACGAGTTGAAGCCAAACAACGGCAAACGCGCACTCCTCGCTGTCCCAACGCATGATGGCGACTGATGAAAGAGCACCCATTCGTAATTCCTCGTTTAAAGATTCTAGCTTTATTAAAATAAATTCAGCTCCCGTGTCAACTAAACACGATGCTTTTGTTTTACTGAAATCAGGGGATGCAAATTCTACGGTTCAGGATTCTAAATTAAAGTTTTGATCTAAATTTGTCCGTGTGTTATCATGACTTGTACGCTTGTATGACTCTTCTTGTTCTCCGTGCTCGTCGTTGCGTCTGTAAGACGAACGGAGTATTAGTTTAAATGGTCTGTATTTGTTGGACAAGGTGGTTGACTAATGATTTGATTCTGTGATTGTATGGATCACGGTATCCTGTAGTTTACCACGGAGCAGTTAGAAAATGAGGGTAAGGGCTTTTGGTCATAAGCTTCATAGGGGTGTGCAGTTGTTGTAAAACGAACATGAGCACTAGGATTATGATCATATGAATCTAAATAAGTGGGGTACGAAAATCTTGATTCATGATAAGGGTTTGTAGGATATTGAGGATTTAACTGCTGTCTTGCTTCGTACTCGAGCGCGACTTTTAAAGCTGCGTTTATACTCAGAGGGTTATGTGCTTTTACTAAGCTTGCTATAATATCAGGTAAACTAACTTTATCGAAAAATTCAATAACATTTTCCTCTCGATTCATTCGAATAGTCGAAACTTCATGTGAGTGCCATGAGTATGTTTCACGGGGTGCAAATCGATGTTTTAGGTGTTTAATTAAATCATTAAGAGTCGTAAAAGTTTTCCCATGAATACTGTTTCGCGCCGCCCTTTTTAATGGAGCTGAAACCGCTTTAAGATACTGCGTTTCACAGTTAGCCGGCACCGACAATTCTCCATTTATAATGTCTTGTATGCAATCTCTCACGGGCCATGGATGTCATTATGGGATCGCTGAAGGTGCGATTGATATTGCCAGTGAATTGAGTTTGATTGAGGTCGTCAGGCATTTTGTGTTGTTGTTGTTCAGAAATGAGAGTGTATTACAGGAGAAGTTCAAAAATAATTATTTCAAATGCGCGATTTCGAGCAATAATAATCTTTAGTAATTGGAACTTATTTGTTTATTGTTTTGTTTGGTTAGACAGATATTCGCTTTAAAAAATTGTCAAAGTCTAAACCTCTTATGAGACATTATTTTCTATTATAGAGGCTCTATCTATATAAAGTGAAGAGTCAGTGAGAAGAAATCCAGATAGGATTTAATATCGATTATGCAGTTTTAAATTTTGTTCACGAATAAGGGATCAATAACTGCCCTAGAATTTGAATTTTGTTTCGGAAGTGATGTGTCAATTGTGCTTAACAGACAAAATGAACTTCGTTACAATGAATGTTAAACGTGTGACCGTAATTGTGCGCTTATCATTAACAAGGAGTACGACTTCGATGTTCAGTGGAAAATGCCGTAAGGATCAGATGAGGACGCTTTGACAAGAAGCGAATAAAAATGGTATATGTTGTACTAGGCGCTGCAATAGCAGGTTTATCAGTCACAGAGTGGCTAAAATAAAGGTAACAGTGCAAGGAATGGTGCTGTATAAATTTCGTTTTGTTAAAAGCGCAGTGTTTTTAGTAATGAAAAAAATACAATGAAAACGGTAAATATCTTGTAGCTAGTTATAGATTTGATGTGAATTGAAGTTATAATCTTAGACTTTTTGTTTTTTTATAACCTTTAATGACTAATCAGACATTCACTTTTAGCAATTGTTAAAAGTTCAATGGGTTGTAACGAAAGAATCTATTATAAGAATTCCATTTACGGGTGATCAATCGGTGAAAAGAAATCACAATAGAATTAAGACTCATGTTTTTTAGGCATTTTAAAAGAAGTAGTGTAATGTAGCTTGTCTTTTAAAAGATTTTATTTTATGCTACAGTCTCTAATTGTTTATAACATTAAAATAATTGCACTTTAGCCGGAGTTTCGAAATGTTTTTGGTTTAGTAGGGCGATACACGGTCCTATACAGCTACCAAATCCACTCATGAGTTCTTATCGCGGATGTATAACAGTGCGAACCTTAGCCGGAAATAGACTCATACGACGAGCGAAAGCCTCATCAGAAGGGACTTAGTTCATAACTTGATCACTCGTTACTTAGTTCACGAAGACTTGAAGCACGCGGTTCGTATATTGAAGTTTTCAGTTTGACTGCCAGGAACGTAAGACAATTGACAAGGGTGGCTCTGGGGTCCACATATGACAGGCTCTCCATACTAGGGATAGTGGCCATGAATACGTACCGAAAGTCACGCACGGATTTTGGAAATCGGCACGTTCTTAACTTTTGAAATCGGCACATCCCTATTGATTAATAACATTATCCTTACTGGAGATTTTAACACTAACCTAAACCTCATTTCCAATCATTCTAAATATCTAAAATCTTTGGTACACTCTTCGGGACTCTCAATTGCACCTCATGATTCTAATCACCATACTGATTGTTCCAGTACTCGTATTGACTTAATGCTTGTAGACGATATTGATAAGGTTGTCTACTACGAATAGCATTCTATCCCTTTTCTCTCTAACCACGACTTGATTAACATTACCTTTAATTTTACCCATAATATAAATTCAAAACCAACCCAACGACTTATGCGGAATCTCTCTCAAATTGATGAACATACATTCCACGAACATCTAATGACGTATGATTGGGGAAAAATATTACTAGATACAGATATAAATAATAAAATCAACGCTTAATTCAACATTTAATTACTCTGACTTCTTTTTCGACGATATCACACCTGAAATACTTTTTCAGGTCGGTATCTTCCCAGATATCTGGAAAAAAGCCGTTATATGCCCAATTCCTAAAATTTCTAAACCTACTTCCTCGAAAGACTTCCGGCCAATTTACATTTTATGTGCACTGTCCAAAACACTTGAAAAATTATTCACCTGCAACTTTTTAAATTTCTCGAATTATCTAAGGCCATTGACTCGATGCAACCAGGTTTTCAAGCAAAGCATAGCACTCTTACTGCTTCACTTAAAGTAACGACGGATCTTAAATTAGCAATGGATCGTAGGGAGATTACGATTGTTGTTCTGTTTGATTTTTCGAAGGCTTTTGATATGGTCAATCATAAGTTACTCCTACAAAAGTTAAAAACTTTTAACATGTCAAACTCTGTCATCAAGTGGTTTAAGTCCTATTTTAATAATCGGTCACACAGAATTAATAATAGTAGTGGTGAAATTTCTGACTGATGGGAAGTCAAGAGTGGGGTTCCTCTGGGACGCCATTCTGGCACCCCTTCTCTTCAATGTGTTCACTTCTGACCTTGGAAGTGAACTTCAACATTGAAAATACAACAAATATGGTGACGATTTTAAAATTTAATTATCGGGACCAATTAATTCATTAAGTAAATTACTTGTTCTAGTCCACGAGGATTTCGATTGCGTTATCCTCTGGGCCTGGAAGAATGGACTTACTCTTAACCCAGGCAAAACTCATGCAATTTTTGTTGGACCTACTTCATCTCCGTCGCTTGAAACACTGGCATCATTTCCACCTCTTCGTATCGAGAGTCTTACTATCCCTTTTTCGGAAGTGGTTGAAGATCTGGGATATTTCCATAACTGTACCTTGTCCTGGAAGGAACAGGTACAGAGTATCTAAAGGAAAACACACAGAATTCTACAACAACTATATAGGAATAAGGACTCTTTACCTACCTCCACTCGGATACTTTTGATTAAGAGTTTAATCTTGTCCCATTTTGACTACGCTTGTTTAGTATATGATGATTTGACCGACGATTTAAATTTAAAGCTTGAGCGAGCGTTTAATGCCTGTACGAGGGTTGCCTCTTATATTTTGAGCCTAATAATGAAAAGACAATAATTGATCATCGAAAATGGCTTTATTGTTTTTCAAAGTATTCTCCCTGAAACTCAACACACTTTTGCATGCGCTTGAACGAATTTTCGAAACATTTTTTCCACTCCGATTGAGGCACCTCCGAAACATGCATTTTGAACGCGTCAACCGCTTCTTCTGGCGTCGAAAAACGTTGACCTCGTAATTTATTTTTTATGTATGGAAATAAAAAAAAGTCATCAGGTGCTAAGTCAGGGCTGTAGGCTGGATGACCCATCAATTTGACGTTTTCAGCCCTCAAAAGGTCCCTTGTTGCAGCGGATGTGTGAGAGCTCGCATTGTCGTGGTGGAGGATGATTCGTCTTCGGCGGCTGATTTCCCTCATTTTTTCAAAGATCTCCAGTAAACAAATGGTTGTATACCATTCCGAATTGACCGTCCGACGTTGCTCCAACGGCACAGTTCCTACGTGGCCGGTTTTTCCAAAAAAACAGGCAACCATTTGCTTCGAAGTGCTTCGTGCGCGAACAACTTTTGTCGGATTTGCCTCATCTTGGAAGATCCACACAGTCGACTGCTGTTTAGTTTCAGGCTCATAAACATAAATCCATGTTTCGTCACCTGTTACGATGTCATAGACATGCTTTGAATCACCGCGATCGAATTTTTCCAGCATTTGTTTTGACCAATCCACACGAGCTTCTTTTTGAGCGATTGTCAAGTTATGTGGGATCCAACGGCAACAAATTTTTTTGACAGCCAGATGTTGATGTAAAATTGCTTGCACGCTGGTCCCACTAATGCCCAAGGGTGCCTGAATCTCACGATAAGTCACATGACGATCTTGCATTATTAGTTCACGCACAGCGTCAATTTTTTCTGGGACAACGACTGATTTTGGGCGACCTTCACGACTTTCGTCACTGAGCGAACTGCGGCCACGATTAAATTCGTTGTACCAGCGTTTCACAGTGGCCAAGGATGGAGCTTCATCGCCAAAAGTCGAAGTGAGTTGATCGATGCACTCTTGTCTTGATAACCCACGTCGAAAAACGTAAAAAATCATCGCACGAAAATGTTCACGATTCAATTCAATTTTTTCGCTGAGACAATATTTTCAAGTCACTGAAAACAATACAGGTTATGCTCAAGTGACAAAACGTTCTGAAGAAGGTTATGGTTAAAAAGGTCAAACTTTCAATTGGAATCGTCAGATGGCACCTGTAAACACTAGTATTGCGAAGGCTCAAAATATAAATGGCAACCCTCGTATCCATTTTATCTACAATTTGCTTAAATACGAACACATAACTCCATTCAGACTTATGGCTGGTCTGCTTAATGTTGCCAAGAGAAGACAATTCTTTATGGGTAATTTTCTCTAAACTATTTTTCAGAACAAAGCTCCTGATTATCTACTCAACCTATTCCAATTTATAGACAGAGTCCTTCCAGCACAGTCTATGCTTCGTAAAAGACATAAAATCCTTAAGATTCCTTTTTACAGAACGTGTCAGCCTCAAAGATTATAATGTTCGCTTATGGAACAAAGTACCATACGATATTAGAAATGCACCTTCCCTGTATCATTTCAAGAATCTCTTTTTCAAATATCTGTACAATAATCCTAACCCAACTCTTGCAATTACTCACTGGTAAACTCTCTTATTTAGTTCTTGAACATTTCATCTTCGAATTTCCTTTTGTTTTCATTGACCTTTGCAATGTCTTTCTTTTATACGCCGTTTTTCCCTCTTTATTTCTACCTTAACATGCAAAAGAGCTACTAATTAATCACATAATGTTAATTACTACGCATTAATCTCATACCTAATTTGATACGTATTCTGAGGTCGACTATATTTATTTATATTGTATAGTTTATAGATTAGATTATAAGATTAATCAAGTATTCTGCCGATCAGTGCTTGCTCAAATTTGTAATGAACCTGTATTATCCTGTTCCTTAGAGGGCTATTTTTCCCAAGGAACTTTTTTTGAATAAATACAAATACATAATATTACCCGTATCTAGTCCCGCTCAATGTTGAAAGGTATCGGTATGATTGATGACATTATTATCAAACTGAGAGCGAGGCTAGTTGGCGACTAATAATATTGAGCGCTGAAAGATTTACGCTAGTGAGTATTGAGTTACGTAAGCGACCAATATGTAAGTCCCCTCTACTGATACTCTCGGTGATCGTCCGTCTCATCTCTGGCTCTTTCCGGAATGGGAATTCTATGTGCTATCTCAATTATATTCAGTGTATCAAGTCGGACAATTTCGGTTACAGTGTGTCTGACTATTTACATAATCCCTTACTAGAGCAATGCAAGGTTCGCATTATCACGTGAATGATTGATTAATTTTGAAAAGTCCTATTCTTGAAATACACAAGTATGTGCTTAATGCTTATACGGCGTTTCCCACCGTCTATGCACTTGTCGGTAATGTGCGATAGAGCACAAAAAAAGAAACAGAAAAGTCCTCTGGCGAAAATTTGATCTGGGCCTTAGTTTGGGTACAGTAAAGTTTCAAAGCTGGGCATACTGAACCAATCAGGAGCGAGATATAGCAACCACTTGTTTGTCTGATAAGTGTTAAGATAGTTTGCGTGTTGTCGTTTCACTTCAGCTCGGGAAAAAATTTCATGTCTGCTCCTCGATTGTTTCTTTAAAACGCGAAGTTCAAGCCTTTAATTTTTTTGTTATTCTTAAGTGCTCTTACGAACGTTTATTACCGTTCTTAAAACACCATAACATTGGCTTAACCTACAAAAGATTAATTTTCATTTATTACAGAATTTCCCTATCATTTCATGCAAGAAAACCAAAAAAGAAATTTAAAGTTCAGAAAACCAAATGAACTTTCGTTCTGCAAAATTAATCAAAAAATCTAAGATAAAGAAACACATTTTGAACCCAAAAAAAAGTAATTCTTTGCGTTCCGTTGAAAAATTTGTGTTACATTAATCTCACAAAACCAAAAAAGAAAGCTAGGAAAACCAAACGAACTCTGCCATTCATTGCAAAATTTTTGTTACATTTATTGTAACAAAACCAAAAAAATGAAATTAAAGGTGGGAAAATCAAACGAAATTTTGCTCTTGAAAATAAATAAACAAGTTCATGATAAGAAAACAAAAGTTGAAAAACGCAAAAAAATTCTTTGCGATTCATTACAAAATTCTTGTTACATTTATTATAAAAAAAGAAAAAATTAAAGCTGCGAAAACCAAACGATCTTTTGCTGTTGAAAATATATCAGCAAGTCTAAAATAAGAAAACACATTTTAAACCCCTTAAAGTAATTATTTGCGATTCTTTGCAACATTTTTGTTACATTTATTGTAACAAAACAAAAACAAAAATTAAAGCTGGGAAAGCCAAACAAATTTTCGCTGTAGAAAATCATTTAACAAGTATAGGATGAGAAAACACATTTTAAAAAACCAGAAATAATCCTTTTGATTCGTTACAAGATTTTTGTTACATTTATTGTTACAAAACCAACAAAGTAATTTAAAATTTGGAAAACCAAAACAACCTTTTTTCTTGAAAATCAATCAATAAGCCTAAGATACAAAATGCATGTTGAACCTCCAAAAGAAATTCTTTGCGATTCGTCGCAAAATTTTTGTTACCTTCGTTGTCACAAAATCAATAATGAAATTTAAAACTCGGAAAACGAAACGACCTTTTTTGTTGAAAATTAATCAACAACCTTGAGATGAGAAACCACGTCAAAAAGATGTCAAAAGCCAGGGATAAAGCAAAATCCAAATGGTGAAGGGCTAGAACAGGCCCCAGCCACGCCAAATACGCATACCTCCGTCATCCCACAACTCAAGGGCGGTCATCCGACGCGAAAAGGTCTGGTTTCTGTCTAGCTTTCCGGAAAGGCCCTCATCTAAGCGATATTAGGAAAGGGTTAACCAAGCGGGAGTCTGGTCCGGGCAGGGAATATGCTCTTGGGGGGACACCCCCCTTGATCCAACGGAGATCAACAACTTTTTCCTTGATACGCTTCCTCCAGCAACGGCATCTGTCAAAGTAATCCAAGATCTCCTAGAGGCAGACGTCTGCTTTACTCGAAATTGTGAACTCCCTCTGAGGACAGGGATATTCCCTACAGCGTGGAAGGTAGGTATCGTCCTTCCTCTTCCAAATTGTGAACGACCAACTTCCTGCCAGAATTCGCGCCCGGTTACTATCTTCCCCTGCATGTTAAAGATCCTGGAAAAAATTTGCGTTCAGCAGCTCTCTCCATACATAAGCAATAATGGGTCCGGTTTCAACAATAATGGGTCCGGTTTTAGGAAAGGTTTCTCGGCGGCTCAACCCTGCTCCATGTGTCAGAAGAGATGGGTCGGTTACTGGACCGTTCGGAGGTCACTATTTTAGCCCTACTCGATCTAACTCGGGTGTTCGAAACCATCGATCACCAACTTCTTCTAGCCAAACTAAAATCTGAGGGAATCTCTGGGAAAGAAATGGCTTGGTTTAGTGGCTTTCTCTCGAATAGAAGCCAACGATTCAAAATATCGGATACCTTAACCTCTCGATCGTCACCCATCCGACCACTAAGTAAAGGGGTGCGGTGTCACAGGGTGCCGTTCTCAGTCCGCCTTTCTTCTTTGTTTACACCAACGACCTTTCAGAACTCTTGATAAAACTCCTGTCGATTTTGGAGGCGGTATCCGGGGACAAAGTGAAAGTCACGATTCATATGTATGCGGACGACACGCAGGTATATGTCCGCTACAAGCTGGACGATCTAGATGCCGATACCACAGTGTTGTCCCTAGCTTTGAAATTCATCGACATATGGTTCTTGCCTGAATGCCACGCTAAGAGACAGGGTACAAAGGGTGCCAAATGCGTGTCTCACATTCACATATTGAATTAGAAAATACGAGCGCATTACACCCACCTTGTAAGAATCTGGCTGGCTGAAAATGAAGCACAGATGGCAAGTCCAAGTATGTGTCCTCTCTTTCAGGGTCCTCTCGCAGGGCGTTCCGGAATACTTATTCGATATATTGTCATCTGTAGGAGATAAGCGAGCTAGAAAATCTTCTGCAATGAGATCTGATGGCAAGCTATTCGTCACGCGAGCGAATACATCAAAAGGGGAATAAAACCTTTTCCTAAGCATGATTTGTCTCTTCGTAAAAAGTAAGTTGATTCTTGTCTTCTTTTATATTTACGGATCGTATTTTAATATAAGTTTCAGAATATTTCACATTATGGTTAGACATATATACATACATATCCTTACATATACTTACATATACTTACATATACTTACATATACTTACATATCCTTCTTTATACAAGCTCAATACAGATTATTAATAGAAGTTGTAGGCTCCGGAAGCTACGATCATGGTTCCATAAAGCAACGAATCCCGATGCAACTGGAACGTGTACGTAACCCACTTCTGCTCCTTCTGTCCTAGAAGGTAAGCAAGAGCCGGAAATTTACGCGAGAGAACATCGTGCAACACTGTTCCTGAAGTCAGGTCTCTAGCCGCGGATGACCTTACGCGGCAGACGGTATGAATGTTATGTGGAACAGTGTTGACGGATCAGATGAAGTGATCCCAGAAGAACAGACTTTTGCAACCGGTAAGAAATTAAGCTTTCATACCTCCAAGACAGTCAATTATATGCTTGATATTTAGCTCGTTTTTCTTTCTCCTTTGCCGTGATATTACCATCGGCTGGTGCCGAGAATTCAATCACGTAAATGATCTTGGTCTTCAGATCTTGGAGGACAATATTAGGCTT
>CAKNWW010077795.1:0-10148 GCA_932074435.1 Andricus kollari
CGTCTCGAAGCGTTTGCAATGGTGCAAACAATCACACAGTCAGTAAGTCAGTTTGTCATGCCTGAGCCTGTCTCGAGGCGGTCACAAGGTTGCAAAAACATCAACCATCAACATGTCTGTCATGCCTGAGAGCCTGTCTCGAGGCGTTCGCAATGTTGCAAACAATCCACTAGCATTGTGGTTATCATGCCTGAGAGCCTGTCTCGAGACGTTTGCAATGTTGAGAACAATCACACAGTCAGTAAGTCAGTTTGTCATGCCTGAGCCTGTCTCGAGGCGGTCACAGTATTGCGAATCATCAACCAACAACATGTCTATCATGCTTGAGAGCCCGTCTCGAAGCGTTTGCAATGTTGCAAACAATCACACAGTCATTAAGTCAGTTTGTCATGCCTGAGCCTGTCTCGAGTCGGTAGCAATGTTAAAAATCATCAACCATCAATATGTTTGTCATGTTCAAGAGCCCGTCTCGAAGCGTTTGCAATGTTGCAAACAATCCAGTATCAACTTTATCAATTCAAGCACCAAGAAATTAAAGGATGTTTTTTAAACGTAAATTAAATATGAATCTCGAGGAAGGCTGTTCTATTCGTTCGAAACAATAAACAAAATTGATGTCTATGAAAATGTCTATAAAAATCCTGAGAATAATTAATTGCTCAGACATATCTCAGTTAACCTTGTATCATTTCAATACGCTCTTTCTCTTTACTTCAATCTCTCTTGCTAAAACTTTCCTATCTTATCATCGATGTTCAAAAGATTACATTATTTTTATGAATTTCAAGAAATTTCGAAACATTGAGAGGATACAAGATTTAAATATTTTGAAAATAAGGATTCAAACCTGTAGAGTTTAAGTTCACAATATACGAAAAATTTAACGATTAAATATTATATTTTAAAGTTATTACCTTTAAAATTAAATTTTAAATGTACAGTGTTAAAACACAAAATTTCAAATTTGGTAGACATTTCAATCCAAACTTGCGTACTTAAATTTAAAGCTTCAAGGCTGAACTCCAAAGTGCACCAAAGTATGCAACCCGCAAGAATTCCACATCGAAATTGTTCAAAACTGCACGTCATGCAATTATAATGACATTTAAGTAAGTGGATACATTTTTCCACCAAGAATTAACAAAAGTCTGACAGTATTGAAAATCTGATAGAAATGGGATAAATAATAAGCCTCTACGTGAACTTTTATTCTGTATAATTCAAGTGACATTTTACTAACATAATTTATCGTGAGCTCAGTCTATTTTTTACACTCAATGTTGAAAGGCGTTTCTTTTTTACACAAAAATTTCATTCCATATACGTAGGATATTTTTCCTATTAAAAACTCTTTCGAAGTACATTAATAGCATTACATTCGTCAAAAAACGTCAAATAATTGACTAGAACTATGAAATTTAAAAAAAGGAAAACTTACGTCCAGTTAATGCTCCCCTCGCCAACCCACTATCCGGCTCGAAGGACCAAAATGTTTTGAATTAATGACGGACTGGCGTGGGATAGCGAAGGAGTCATGTTCAGTCAAGTTATACTCAACGAAAATGAACCAGACAATTTCTCACCGGGATCCCGCACTTCTCAATACCTTGCCTCGATTTAGTTCAGGATACGAGTCCTCGATCCTATGCAATGAGGCACTCCCTTGATTCCAAAAAAAGGTTTTGGTTGTTGTTAAAAATGAGCACAGATGTAGCCTCCGGAAGCTACGACCACGATCGTTCACCGAACGATCAATCCCGACGCGACCGGAGATGATACGTCATCCGACTCGTCACTTCCTGCAACACTAGAAGGCGATCGAGTCGGGAAATCAGGAAAAAACAATTAAATTGGGACTTGAAGAGCCACTGACTTCAATTTACGCACAATTGATCTCCCATCGTTGCAACCCCGAAAACCAGCCACCCAGGCTACGCCTGGATAGTAACTGACCTCTCTCCGAGAAGGGAGCCCGGCAGCCCCCCACCAAGGCACGATCAAGCGACAACATGAGTCACCACACAAGCCAAAACGTAGCCCCCAAAACTCATAAACAGAAAAGGAACCTTGAACGAGAAGAAGCATTGGGAGGATGTCATGCGATGATCAATGAAGCCCGAAGGTCAATCAAAGGGAAACAATAACATCAAATAAATTATTAACACAAATAGTAATCACAAGAGTAAGTCAGAAATTACCTCATCCATACAGTGGTAAACACAAATAATCCGACCTGAGACTCGTTGACAATAGTGGGATGACAACCAGTCCGCCATACAGTAATCCACTCAAGTCGCAGATGCACATAATCCAAACATGAGACTCGTTCCCATGATACACCAACACCCAGAATGGCAAACACACACAATCCAAACATGAGACTCGCTCACACGGGCAAAACGGAACCTCCTACCAAAAAGGGTCAACTTGCACTCCACTGAACTTTGAGGAAAAATAATAATTATAAAAGTGAAAACAAATTCCTGATCCAATTACATATAAAGTCGTGGGAAAAGGTTCTATTCTACCTGCTCCGCGCTGACCTTCGAGCTACGCGCAGAGTTTACAGTTTTATTTCAGGTGCAGCCCCTTTTCCGAGAATGAATAAACTAAAGAGACAATAACTAAATCAATCTCCCCACAATTTCAGATGACGGTAAAAAGCAGCCAAACAGAGTTCAATATAAAGTTTATAGAACTCTTGTAGAGTTAATCCAGATTTGTTCTACATCAAATCCTGAAAGTTATACAGAATATAGAAAATGTTTTCAAGGTTCGCTCTCATCCCCGACTCTTGAAATAATTCAAGAAAGTTTAATGAACTTTTTTTTCGTGCACGATCGGTGCTGTAACCAGCTGTCAATCAGCCGTAGTAATTTAATAACAGTATTCATTCAAAAATCAATGAATTGAATATTCCTTTTAATGTTAAGTTAAATTATCTGTTAACATGGAAGATAATTTAATGAGTTTAGGTAACGAACAGTTAAACTTCCATCAAGCAATTTTACGATCGGAATCGAATTTTAAAAAGATTCCAGTCGCAAGACGTAGTATTACAACTGCCTGAGGTCATCGCGAATTAGAAAAAAATCCTTCATTTCGCCTCTCCTGCAGAGATACTGTCACTAGAGTATGTCGTGAAAAATCAATTTTTAAAAATAGAAGATGCTTTTTTAGAAGCGTGTGATTTTTTTAACAGTCAAATTAACACTTATGTCTCACTTCAGTCAGAACATAATTCTATTACTTCTAGACATCGTAGTTTTCAACATATTGTTCATAGTACCAAATTACCAAAAATTAACAATCCTTCTTTTTTGGGAAACTACACAGATTGGGAAAACTTTTGAGATTTATTCGAGGCATTCATAGTGTATAAGGACTCTTTGTCTAGCGTTGTTCGATTTTCAAATTTAAAAACATCATTAACAGGGGAGGAAGAAAATTTGAATAACCATGATAAAATTATCGAAGCGAATCTCGAAACGACTTGGAAAAATACTAAAAGGCTTTATGATAATAAGAGGTATTTAATTGTTGCTCAGTAGATCGACCAATTCATTAGGAGCATCCCAGTAAATGTAATCCATCAGACTACCCTCTCTAGCAATCATGTGTTGTGGGATCAGACCTTTACCTGATAATGATTTGCGAGGTTTACTTCGTCTATCTGCATTTTTTGATGGAGATGTGGGAGTTGATTTCTTTATAAATTTTTGTTATTTGACGGCTTTATTGCCACGAAGTATAAACGAATGGGTAGGTCAGTCTACATCGCTGGCATCATCCTCGACATTGAGCAATGGTGCTAGTCAAATGTATGTCACAACAGGTTCAAGGTTATTTTCATGGCGCATTACATTTTTTTTACTTCGCAAAACGTTATATTCCAAACGTGTCGCTTATAATGTAGAATCTTCCAGAACTCCAGAGATCACTTCTTTTTACTGCTCGCAAAAGTTCGGTTTCTTAGTCGAACCATAACGTTTGAAAATCAGTGTTTTGCCATATGCTACGTCCGTCAAACTCTCGACGTGTCACATGAAATAAGATACTGCAAACAATTTCAAGCCTCGAAAGAGAGATAATACAGCGTGAATTTTATTCCATGCTTTTTCACACGTGCTTTAACTTACATATATATATTAAAGGTGCACTGCCGGGCACTTATCGCTTCTTACGTCATATAGAAAACACTTGATATGAGATCCCATGCCTTTTAATTCACAGATATATGCTCACTTGTCATCTCTTATTTTAGAAAGGTCAGTCTTTCCTATTGCACGTTGAAAATTTAAAATGAATTTTCCAAAAAAAAGCTAAATACACAAATAAACGTGATAGAATATTTCAAAATTTCAATCTTCCACTGAGGCTACTGTATAATATAGTTCATTGAAATCGAGGATGATTTTATTTTTTTCCATCTAAATAATTTAATTCAGAAGTCAAAAATTTTGTGCAGAATCTTCAAGGTTTTTTGTGATTTTTAATGGCGCATTACATTTTTCACTTCGCAAAACGTTATATTCCAAACGTGTCGATTATAATGTAGAACGTTTTAGAACTTTGTTACATCATACAATGCAATACTACACAATTTATGGAAAGAATTTATTCGTAAATAACTTCAAGGTTATTCTAATGACACATTACATTTTGCGTTGCAAAAATTATATCCCGAACGTGTCGATTATAATGTAGAATGATCTAGAACATTAAGACAAAGAGGGATGTCGTCATCATGCATTCCTACCTTACCGACATTCTTGATGACGTCATCAAGCATTCGTACCTTACAAACATTGTTACAAGAGCGGTACTGGACCTTCTTTACCTACATCGAGAACATTCTACAGCTGACGTTACAGAGTAATATTGCGCAATTATGTCAACCAAATGCATGTAACAACAGGTTCAAGGTTATTTCTTATCTCAAGCATTTTTCCCGTGAATACTTTTAAGGTTATATTTTGCTTTGTCCTGACAATTTCTACAGCGTCATATAGTTATTTCAAGGATGATTTATTGCTTCCTTACAGATGGCGTGTTCTAAGCCACGGTTTCGAAGTCACTTTTACAAGACGGAGTCTAGATATGTATGACTTCATCATGAATATCCGTACTCCATCAGCGGGGTTCTAGCTCAAGATTCCTACCTTATCAACATCGAGAAGCTTCTAGCCTGTAGTGTTTCATGTCCGTGCTAAGCTTCTAGAACATTCTGGATGGGTCCTTATGACGTCACACAATAATATTGCGCAATTCTGAATTCATACACATAGCTTCAACGTTATTCTTATCTCAACCATTTTTCGCTTAAATGCTTTCATGGTTATATTTTTCTTTGTCCTGGTAATTTCTACTGCTTCATATAATTATTTCAAGGATGATTTATGGCTTCCCTACATAGAATGATGTTTCATCTGTATGTGCAGGCATACAGATGAAATTTGATACTGAGGACTATGTATGATATCCTGCTTTGGTTAGCTAAATTTGATTTATTGCTTCCTTATAGATAACATATTTAACTTGAAATTCCTCTCCTTATTTATTTAATACGCAAATAATTCGTGCAAAACATTCTTCTAGTACATTCTTGATGAATGCGTTAAATTAAACTGCGAAATTGTTTGGTAAACAAGTTCAAGGTTATTTTCATGACGCATTACATTTTGCGTTGCAAAAAAATATTATATCCCAAACGTGTCGATTATAATGTAGAATCTTCTAGAACTCAAGGATAAAGAGGAAGATGACAACAATTTAAATTAGAAAATATTTTAAGCCAATCGAATAATATAGGTAAGAGAGTATCCAAAAGAATAAAGCATTTCTTATGGTAGGTTATGTGCTCAGGATTCTTATCGCTTTATTCTGGTGTCGAGAAGCGAGCGAGCGAGGACTCGAGATAAAATCCAGACGTGTTTAAAGGTTTTCATTTTAGAAAACATTTGATGCAATGACCGTCTAAGTCTGCATACATTTCATTAGACTCTGCTTTCGTTCTCTAGAGATCACTTCTTTATAGTGCTCGCAAAATTTCGCTTTCTTAGCCGAACCACAACGTTTGAAAATCATTCTTTTGCTATATGCTAGGTCCGTTAACCTCTCGACGTGTCACATGAAATAAGCTACTGCAAACAATGTTGATACTCGAAAGAGAGATAATAGAGCGTGCATTTTATTCCACGCTTTTTCACACGTGCTTTAACTTATATATAATAAGGTTCACTGTGTTACGCTTATCGCTCCTTAACGACATTTGAGATGAGTTCACGTGCCTTTTTATTCACAGATATATGCTCATTTTTTATACTTTATAGAAATCGAGGATGATGTATTGCTTTCTAGCTAACTAATTTAATTCAACGGACAAAAATTGTTTCTATAATGTTGAATCTTCTAGAACTTTGAAACAAAGAGGCATATATATTACTATCAGATACCATAAAAAAACCTACCTTACCGATATTCTACAGCTCTAGTGCTTAGTTTCTAGAATATTCCTAATGACGTTATCAAATTAAACTGCGCAATTTTTTCGTAAACAAGTTCAAGCTTATTTTCAATGACGCATTATTTACATTTTGCGTTGTAAACAAAATTATATCCTAAACGTATCGATTATAATGTAGAATCTTCCAGAACTTTGTTGCATCATATGATGCAATATCTGGCAATGGTGCGCAAAAGTCTCTCAGAAATTTGGTAGAGGGCAATGTATGACATCCTGTTTTGTCTATATAAAAATTTAATTTATTGCTTCCTTATTGATAAGTCTTAACTAAAAATCCCTGTGTTTAGTTATTTAATACGCATTTAACTCGCGAAAAACATTCTGCAGTCTAGAAACTTCTGGAGCTTTAGGATAAAGTGGCAGATATATTATCAGAGAACATTCTACAGTTAAAGTGGTTCATGTCCGTGCTAAGTTCTTAAAATATTTTGATGACGTCATCCTGAATTCCTATCTTATTAACATCGATACAAGAGGTGTACTGGACCAGGGGGGACTGAACCACTTTTACAAGAGGACTACTAAGCCAAATCTATGTATTTAGATGTGGGATACTGAATGGTCCGATGCTACTCAGGAAATTCTCTCTGGAAGTCATATGATGACTAGAAGGGAATTCAGGGTTGCAACATATGTATAGGATGGAGATATGATAAAGATATTATGGCCAAATCTTTTCAGTCTTTAGTTCTGGTCGCATCAGCACGAATACTATAATATGTATGGTTTTGATGATGATAATAGGTTCGGGATACTGGACCACTAATACAAGAAGGCTACTGAGCCACTTTTACGAGAGGAAGATACATCTTTACTTCACCAACATCAAAACCATTCCACAGCTGTCACAAAAATAATATAGCGGAATTTTAAGAGCCAAATTTGTCTAAGCAACTTTTCTACACGTTTGTAGAAAAAAAGTTTCAAAAACATTCTACATGTTGTTTGATAATAATAATAATAATAACCTGAGGATATATAATAATGCATAATTATTGAATATGTGTTCGGCTTATTGGAAGAGCTTGCTACTGAAAGACAGTTGAATTAAAGTATTTATTAAAAGAACAGTAGTTTGTTCGATAATGGCTTTGAGTGAAAATTGTATGATCCATGAAAAAAAACATTAATATTTGAAAATGTTGAGGATATGAAAGGAAGATTAATAGCAGAGATGGTAATACATATATGTATAGTGGAGAATTCTGTTTTTATCACTACAAATGCATATATTGCTTTCCGCGAATGAAAAAAGGAGAAGGTACTGATTTAAAAAATATTTTACTCTTATTATATCACACGCGAAAAAATAGAAGTGATGAACATACCATAGAATACTATGAATCCAGCCAAGACAAAGAAGCATCAAATAAGTGCTGTAACGAGGGCTGTTATGTCAATTTGGAGGAGTTAGGTAAATATTATAATAATGTCAATGTTGATTACACTACAGCGGAAACGAAGCTTTTGTTTTCAAACTAAAATTTTATGACATCATCTCATTGGTTTAAGCATAAACGCCTATGGCTTAAATAAAGAAAAAGCATTAATTGCTTCAATTTTTATAGGTAGTTTAGAACGAAAAAACATACATAAGAGTGATAAAGTTCTTATAGCTGTATTCAAGTGTGTGAAATATAGATATATTTAAACGTAAGTACATAAAGTGAGTAGTGAAATAAAACTCTTACTGAAGATTTTTTAACTAATAATAATAACGAAAGAATGACAGAGTTTTTAATCCAGAAAAATGATGTTTCAACGCATAAGTACAAGAGTACCATGTGATGTAATTGACTTATAAGCTATAGATTAAATAATTTTTATATTCTAAAAAAGTCAACTCATAATAAAGTGACAGCAAGGTATGAAGCATGTGTGTGCGTGTGTGTGCGTAGGCTAGAGAGAGAGAGAGAGAGAGAGAGCTACATATTTAAAAATTTTAATTCTAAAAAATAATTTTGTAACATTTGCAAGATTTCAGAAGGCTTTGCGATTGAGCGATTCAAAAACAATCATAAATCTCACAGCATGCCTCTGCAAATGAATTAGACCATGTAAACATTCTGCACGAATCTTGAAAAATATCAGCAGATTCATAAGGGATCTTATTACATCCAGTGGATCACAGTGAGAGATTTAGAATCTTATATCCATATAGCTCGAATGTGAAATAAACTATTAACAATTAATACGTGGTAGTTACGTGATAATATTTTTTATAATATTGATTCAACTATTTTGGGATGAAGAACATATAATTCGAAAGCTCTTGTTAAAATTTATGAAATAAAATCAGCTACATAAATACTATAATGGACTGTAAGAAACGTTGAAATCATTTTTCACATAATAGAGTAATCTGCTGAAAAGGTTCAATTTACTAACTTGGAACACTGAAATAAAGTATCATGAATGATAAAATAAATTCAGCGATATTAAAACTTAATGTAAGAATACTGTAAAGCAAACATTGAAATGATACAATGCCCTAGTGATAACATGAACATCTACTTTCTGAAACTCTCAAAGCAACATTTAGTGATATAGAAATTTAATTAAACAATACTGAAAATGCTGAGTGAAGTATTGATTACGTATATTAAAATCAGCTATTATATATATAACAGCTGCGAATCCATTTAAAGAAACCAGGATTTCTGGTTAACAGAATAATGGATATACAGTTGATTCAACTGTTCCAACTTAGTAAACGAAACTTTGTTTCACTAAAACGGGAACCTGGGTTACCAAAGATTATCATAAAGTGCGCCACCATCGGATACGCTGCTTACAAAGATTATGATAGAGTACAATACTATCGAGTGCGCTGCTTTTCTTATAGTTGTAACCACGTTTCTCCTGTTGAATTTTAAATTATTCTCAATTAAATAAACTAGTAAAGCGTGGAAGAACGGGACGGAATGGAGGAGGAGGGCAGAAGAGGAGGTGGGTATGAGAATGATGTACTTAAGACAAGCAGAGACTGAAAAATATTAGATTCAATGATTATGTATACACTAATCTTCTGTGAGATGTTTTTATAAGCTGATTTCCTAGAAAACTGCAATGAAAATAGGTGAGGGAATAAAGAAAAAACACATCATTTTCAAAGTATATCTATTTATTTACCCTATTTAATTATAATAATAAACGTAAAAACTATATATATAATTAAAAAATAAGGTTAAACAACCACCGCAGGGTCTCACTGGGAGCAACTGCCATCTAAAAACTGACACCGGCTCCCAGTAGGACCGCGGTAAATCACATTCATGGCCACGTCTCACAACCGTGAGATGGGTGGTCAGAGGATACGATGAAATCAAAACGACAGTCCGGCGAAACCCTCGTGTGTTTTGAGGACACGAAGCGACCCAAGGATGACAGCTTTCTGCATCCATTTCGCAAGTGCCTTGGCATATTTTTGGCACGCGGGTATGGCTTTAAGGTTACGAACCCGTGATAGCTTGGCACCTCCAAGAGCACCTATCACAAGGACAATTACTTGTACCGAATATTTTGGGTACGGGTTTTGCAGCTCCCTTTTAAGGTCTTGATACCTCTCCTCCTTTTCTTTCTCCTTGGCAGTGACGTTGTATTCAGACGGTGCCGAGAATTC
>CAKNWW010077868.1:0-13167 GCA_932074435.1 Andricus kollari
ATACACTGAAAAAAATGGTATAGCTGTTGTAGCTAGAAATATATTGCTGGGGAGATATAGCTGAATTTCCAATAAAGTCTAGGTAGGACTGCAAACTAGATAGCTAAGATATAAAAACCGTCTATCTCCTGCAGACAGAAAATTTGGGAGATAAATCTATCACCATTTGCTAAACATTCTAGCAGTCATGCTCAAACATCGTATCTCCTATAATTGGTTTGCTCGTGACAGCTAAATTTTCTGGGTACTGTAGCTATACTTTGCCTGCAAGAAAATCTGTTCAATACAGCTAACTATTTAGGAAGACGAAAGCCAGCGATACTTTCTAGCTGGGATAGCAAGAATTCTAGGTAATACACCTAAAAAATTTTTTCAGTGTATTTCTTCCATACGTACTCGCACTGGTTTTCTATTACGTTCGTGTACTTTTTACGCAGGTTTCCACCACTTCCTCTTACGCACAGGTTGAATGTTTACAATTGTCTCTATATGTACTCTGCAAATTTTATTCGCGATTTACATGCCATTGTTAAATATTTTTCCCCCCGGACGTTCATACTCTGCCCGCGGATCTGCTTTGAATGCATTATTACGTCTGATGATGAGCACTGATGGGTGAGTTACAAATACTTTTTGTAATTGGCTCATTATTTGTAATGTTTAATTATGTTAAATAGATGGTTTTTGTTTGAGATATAATTGTGTTTTTCTCCTTGTCAAATAAATATTCAGCTTTGAAATTTGCTCAAGCCACTTAAGTCGCTGTTAGTCATCTTGCCTGATAACAAAAGACTTTTCACCATTTGACAGAAGACATAAAACGTTTTCTATTCATTCTTGCGGTCACCAGAAATCCTCCATTCTATTGCATTTCTGCGCTTTCTAGAAACCAGTGATAAATTTTCTTCCCGCACGATGTATGATCGAATAACGCTTTCCGCTGGGCGCAACACAATTACGGAATAATGGTGCTTTTCATGCGGGAAAAAAACGGCCTACAACGTCCGCTTTTACCTAGAAGGTGTTTTGCTCTCCTCACTGAAAAAAATTGCCGAGTGACGTTTCTCATCGTAAACCTATCAGTAGCTCCACCAGTAAAAATTAAACTAAATTGAAAGAAAAAGGAGTGATGGGAAATCATGTTTCCAGACAGAACATTTCAACCCCCGAACTCTTTTCACAAATTTCTAGGCGAGAAAAGGTTAGTTTATTAATTTTCCCTCGAGTTGGAATTTAAAACGATTACCGTGCTTCAAACACTGAAAAAAAATGGTTAGTTGTGACAAGAAGCTCTTTATTAGTAGAGATGGTATTAGCTGCGACAACCACTGCGATGGTAAAAGTAACTAACCAGTTTAGTGCGGCAACAAGTCGCCGTTAGTAATCCTAGGTAGGTTATATTAGTAACGATAGTAATTCTAGTCACAACGAATCAAGTAGTCACATTTACCACCAATTTATTTTCCAAGAAATAAAAGTAGTAAACGTTACAAGTTTTCCTCCTTGGTGACAATGGCAGAACTGAAACCTGAGCAGTGCTGCCAACATTCCAGGGGGGGTCAACGCAATGGGAAATAAGCGGCAATAGATACCCAGAGCTAGCGCCGCGTACAATTGGCTTGGAACTAAATCGTATGTGCATGGGTTATTGCACGTATTATTGCATGTATATATATATATATATATATATATATCTATCTAGTTCTTTTCATTTGTTTGATAAATTTATTATTTTATTATAATTTAATGAAAATGAAAGAGTTAATGCAAAATTTGAAGAATATGAGACAAAAGACGAAAAAGTAACTTTTTGAAATGTCTTTTGAATCATATTTTCATAACCTTGCACAAACAACAACAGCCAAAATTGCACAAGCAACTCGCTGCAACTCACTAAGAAATAAGTTTTTCGGGTTATGTGGATTTATGTCATGGTTCGCGCCGCAGTTTTTGAAATTCAACCTTCCCTTGCCCCGCTTACCCGCTGACGACCGCAGCGCGCGTACAATTAGTCTGCGAAATAAATATAATCATAATAGTACGCGGCCGTCTACTTCCCATTACGTTGACCGCCCCTGCAACATTCGCACCGAAATATCGCGTCATGTTCTCGATCGTCGCCATTTTCGTCCTAACCTTTTTGTGTATTGTGCAGTAGTGAAGACCGTGAAGACTGTCGCATCGATCTAAATTTTGGAATAGATTTACTACTACTGCAAGTCTGTACTTTAAAATATTGAAATTATAATAGTTTTTCATTACCATCCCAATGGACATGTGGGTGTATTTTTACATGACGTCTTATCAGGACCTGGTCTCTATAGGAAGTCGTGAGGACGCTCTTGTGTCCACTAATTAGAAATTATAGAGAAATCTACTATAATTTCAATATTGATAAGTACTAACTTCTCAATAACCTACGAGCTATTAATTTTAATAGTATAATTTGCTAATTTTATTAGTGAGGACTACTAATTTAAATAGAGAAACTCACTAACTTTAATAGTAAGGACTACTATTTTAAATAGTAAAACTCACTAATTGTAATAGTGAGCATTACCACTTTAAGTAGTGAGATCAACTAGATTCTTTGTAAGACTAACTAATTTAATAGTTAGACTTACTAATTAAAGTGGTAAGGCTTACTACCTGAAAATAGTATGTACCATCGAAGGTTATCGCGACAACAAGTGAAGTAGTAAGGAAAACCACTACCAATCTTGCGAATAAAAGTAGTAGCCCCAACCAATTAAATAGCAGCGGCATATACTACAAACTAAAGTAGTTGGCCCTACTACTTTATTAGTTGGCCCAACCAACTACTTTTTCAGTGAAAGAGAGAAAAATGAACGCTGATTGTTTGGAAAATAGTGGTCCAAGTTCAAAAATGCTAGTTTCTTTCTCAAGAATTAGTCACTTTAGAACAGAAAACTTGGTTTTATATTCAGAATTCATAAATGGATGAATTTCAAGTCACACAAAAGCAAATTAGGTTTTTAACAATAATGAGTGCGAGATTCTCGAGAAATTTCGTTACACCACTTTTTTTCGATATTCACAAAAATTTTAAGAAATTGTATTTTATGGTAATTAATTTACATTTTGTTTTTATGTTTCAGGTGAGGATTACTGGATAATAGGATATATTTTCTCTGCAAATTAGAATTGGAAATAAGGTATCGAAAGTGTTTATTTTTTGTAAGGTGGAAGGAAGAAAATTACTGTCCCTCAAGGACAGTAGCTGACCAGTCTGCGTGATTGAACATATTTCTGGTTTGAACAGAAGTAGTATTGATTTTTTTAATAGTTTGAAAAAATGCATTGGCATGCAGAATTTTATAGGAAATTCAATATAGGTTGTTTTTGTTTCAAGTTCAGGTTTATTTATATATTTTTTCAGAATTCTTGTTCGTAAATAAATGTAAAGTATTTTATAGATAAAATTTTTCAAGTTAAAAATAATCTTTCAAATTTTATCTAATTTTCAAAATTCGCTATTGATTTCTTCCATGTAATGTTTGATAGTAATAAAACTCACGGTTGTCAGGGTGATTAAAAAAGGAAGAAAAAAAATTAAAATTAACGTTGCAGACAGAACGCCTATCGCGACAGAAATCTGCCTTTTTGCTGTGAAAATCGCGGGTGCAGATGGGGCGCGATAAAACGGTGAACGTGCCTTGTATTACCTGGTACCTGGTCGATCGGTCTTTCTGAGTCACTATGCGTGGCCACGCATGCTGGCATTTATATGTAGATAGATGTATATTTATATAATTTTTACATCTATTTATTATTTACTAAATTCACATGCACGCATTTATTATTAAATAATTTTCCATACACATATGTAGGTATTTTATACGTTTAAAACACAAATCTTCAGGCATTTTACACACACCGTCGGATCAAGAAATAGTCTGGAGGGCTACACATGAATAAAAATGACTTGGCTTTGTGCTCGGCTTTGTGCCAATCAACCTTTTTCCCCTCCCACCTCCCCTTAAACCACCAACACTCTTTTCTTCCGCCTCCGTCTTTTCTTATGGTTAATCAACCATTACGTGAGATGACAATTATTTTAGGAACTTTTTCCAATGCAAATAAAGAATCAGCCAGGAGTTATGTAACCTAGTGTCAAAAATGTGTGCAGGTTATTTTTTGTTGTGGAAATTCGTTTTTTTTTGTGATGAAAATTTTTGGATTCATTTCTGTTTATGGGACGTTAAATTAAAATCCTTGGAATTATGGAGGTTGTGGATTATTTAAGTATTATTAAGTCCTTGAAACTGAAAAATTTTGAATTAATAACATTTATAATTGTACAACCTAAAATTGAAAGCCTTATTTGGTTGGGCAATTAAATTTTACATCTTGAAAATTCAGTAATTTGGAATTGAAATTGTTTAATTAAACTGAAATATTTTGGATGAATGGCATTAATTATTGAAATACCGCAAAAGTTCAATGACACTTAGTATCGTGGAAATTTCAAAATATTTATTTCTTAGAATTGAAGGCCTTATTAGTTAAGCAACTTTCATTTTTAAAGAGAATTTTATTTTTGATCCGAAGAGTTTAAAATAGAAAAATTTCAAATTGTGCACGGTTTCAATTGGGAATTGATCAATCTTGTATAAACATTCAAATGTCAAGTTATGAACATAACACAGTTTCATTACGAAAGCTGAAAATATAATAATTTTTATTTATTAACGCTTCTCAACAAATTCTTAATTTTTAAGCGATTCAATTAAAAATTTATAAGTCAAGTTGAAAATTATTTAATTTTGCACGCAATTTCAAAATAAAATTGTACAATAACGAATATTAACAACATTTTATTTAAAAAGTAAAATATTTGATTATTTCCAACAGAAAAAAACTTATTAATGAAATTAAAACAAATTTTTAATAAACAAGTGAACTTGAGCAACTCCAAATTCAAACATAGTTAAACTGAACTTTTTGTATTCTCTTCCGGCATATTTTGTTTTTAACCTACTTTCGTTGTCCCATTCGTCGCCCTTTCCAAGTATTTAAGGGAGGAGTATATTTTGTCGGAGATGCATTTTTAAACTTGCTAGATGGGATCTAGATTTCTTTGGAACTCATTATGAATTTTTTTGAATTCCTTAGAACCCCACCGACGCGACAAAGAAATTACGTTGACGATCAAATTAAAATCTGTCACATTTTGCCGCAAGGCAAAAAATGAAAGGAAGGAGGAGACCTAAATTGAAAGAATGATTTTAATTTTTCAAAGGCGAAGAATTGTTAGTATCAAAGACAGCATTTATGTCCAGAATTTCTAAATAATTTTAAATTTAAAATTAATTTTTATTCCCTTCCAAATAAAAATAATTCAATCTTTTAATTTCCTAACGTTCAATTCGGTTAAATTTGAAAGCAATCAAATTTCGGTATTTTAAAATTTAAAGGTTCCAAATTGAGACCTTTCGGATGTGGATACGTTAAAAATTCAAAGAGTTTCAATTTACTTCCACGCAACTTTACTGCTCTATATTTTTAAAGGGACTGTCTAGACTCGAGACTCCAGACCTACCAAAAAAATCTGGCTATTCGTACCGAAATTTCGGCACAAATAGCACCTTTTCTAGCTGCCCCTATTCGTACCAAAAAAAGCTTTGTACCGAAATTTCGGTACACACAGCCACAGCCATTTTTAAAACACACATATGCGAAAAGTTTCCAGTTTATATTAAGCATTAAAAGTTAATCCAAGTTGAAACTTTTTTAAATTTAGCTTCAATTGAAAAGTCCTTTAATTTGTTTTTTTTTTCTTTTGTGACTTTTTTCATTGATTAGGTAAACCATAAATAGGCAATGACCTTAAAAACAATCATAACCGTTCTTTATGAATGTTGCATTGAAAGATTCCAATGAATGAAGTTACTAATTAAGAGTAACAAATATTAATTATTCTTCGTTATTAATTGACCTCACGTTTTTTTTCTTGTGGCTTCTATCAAAGTATGTACGAAATGCGCTTATTAATTTTGCCGTACATTTTAAACAATCCATTCATAAACACGTTCAGAATGGATTTGTCGAACGTGATATGAAGATTTGAGGAACTGTGTGTTAGAGACTTTATTTCTTTTATTTTCAAGTTTGACGAATAAACTTAACTTCCACGTTTCTTAAATTTTCGTACCTGTTCGTGAATAGCGCTCATTTAAGCCGTTTAAGTACACGTGCCAGGCGATTTTATACATATGTAAATAGCAGATTCGTTTAACTATTCGAATGACGGTCGATGACGTGATGCAATCATTTTTCCTGCTTAGCATATTTTTTAACGGCTGGACAGTTTATGGATCGTTAAGTTACGAATTCTAGATATCACTCTTTAACATTCACTTTACCTTTTAAATATAGTTTCATTGTTTACATCTTTGCAGTTAAATTTTCTGTAATGTTACAAGTGTGTAGTAAAATCGATAGTCGTAATTTTTAGAATTCAAACTCCAAATTTTATAATTTGTGGATCATATAATTGTTATAATTGAACTATATAAAATCATTTTTGTTGTACTGATACACTGAAAAAAAGGATTACTTGTACCAAGTGAATTTTACTTGGCTGAAGTAAGTGCAAGTCCTGATTATTTTCAAAGAAATATTTATTTGAGGCAAATAAATGTATGCACTTTAAATAAAAAAAAAGAATTTCTTTCAGGGAGACAAATGTTAATTAGGATTAAGTTAAGATTGTTTGATTCAAAAATACGACCTACACTGAAAAAATTTTTTAGGTGTATTACCTAGAATTCTTGCTATCCCAGCTAGAAAGTATCGCTGGCTTTCGTCTTCCTAAATAGTTAGCTGTATTGAACAGATTTTCTTGCAGGCAAAGTATAGCTACAGTACCCAGAAAATTTAGCTGTCACGAGCAAACCAATTATAGGAGATACGATGTTTGAGCATGACTGCTAGAATGTTTAGCAAATGGTGATAGATTTATCTCCCAAATTTTCTGTCTGCAGGAGATAGACGGTTTTTATATCTTAGCTATCTAGTTTGCAGTCCTACCTAGACTTTATTGGAAATTCAGCTATATCTCCCCAGCAATATATTTCTAGCTACAACAGCTATACCATTTTTTTCAGTGTATTGGTCGGAGGGAAGTATTCTTTGAATCAAAGAAATATGAATTGAAGACAACAATTTTTAAACAAAATATCATTTTAAAAAACATTTTAAACCTAATAAATGACACATTGTTCCAAATGAATGTGCCATGAATGGGAATGAATATTTCTTTGAAATGAGGAAATGTGAATTGATAGAAAGAAATATATTTTAAAGTCAAGCAAATATTTTATAGGCTCAAAAAACTATTCCTTCACATCAAATTTTTCAATATTTGAAGTGCAATAAAGTAGTTCGTACTTCAACTGTAGTACATATTTTCCTAAATGAACAAATGGATTCTTTCAGCCTTAATTATAATTGATATTGTAAGCAATATAGTAAGCAAGTGAAATATTTCCTTCAACTGAAGAAATAGATATTTATGTAAACACAATATCTTGTTCATCTAAATAAATGTGCTTCATTGGTATAAATGCATGAACTCTTTGTAACACATAAATATATTTTTAATGTAATTAATATTATTTTGAATTAAACCATTATTTGTTTGATTTAACTAAACCTAAAGAATTGATTGAAGTATGCAAAATTAATTGATTCAAATGCGTCCGAATCAATTCAAAGAATCGAACTCGTTGAATCAAATAAATATTTCTTTGAGCGACTAATTCGATTTCAATGAATCTAGACCCTTTGAATAAAGGAAATCATTTTCTTGAATGTAAGAAATATTTATTTGAATCAAGAACATATAGCCAAAGAATTCATTTCTTTAGGTCAAAAAAAGATATGTGTCTGATTTAAATAGAAATTACTAAGGTCAAATAATATTTTTTTGATGCTAAGAAATAGGATTCAAGTAAATGCATTTTCTTGGTTCCAGAAATCCTTTTTTTTCAGTGTATGTAGTTTCAACTCATCAAATAAATGAAAGGAATACAAAACTACCCAAGAATTTATTTTTCCTATCTGAAATCGACACCTATAGCTCGCTTTCTCGAAAAAAGTTTCACTTACACGTCATGTTTGAATCCTGATATATATATTAGCAAACGCTTCGCCATCTGATCTTTTGATTTCAAATAAGTCGTAAAATTTAAGTAAAATCACAAGCATAATCTATCTTGCCTTATTACCTTCTTTGTTTTTCGCGCATTAAATATACAAAAAAATATTTCTTCGAAAATTTAAGTTTTCTTTAATTTTTTTTTTATGATTTTGATATAAAGCACTACTTTTAACTGAAATTTTCATATGATATCTAATAGGAGGATTCAAGGAACGAAGAAGCCGTAAATTCGCTTATCTTTCTCTAGTCAGACTGTGTACTTTATAATTCTCGCGATGGTACGACATTCGTCCCCAAAGGGTTAAGGGCTTTTACGTGAGGAAAGTAAGAGAAAAAAGAATTTTTTTTTTCGTCGAGGGAAACGTGCCAAGTCTGCTCCAGAGTTAGCTCATGTCTCTGCTTACTCTCTCCACGTAAAATATAAATTCAACCCCCACTTTGCATCCTCGAGTCAAGAAAGGGTCGCGCACGTGTCGAAATTGCTGCGCAAAATTTGTTATTAACATAGTTGTTGATAGATACTTTGATAGCAAATAATAAAGTCATAATTATTTGTTTCGTGCATCACGAGAAGAATTTATCTTATCAATGTTTGATTCTTGCATGTTTATTTCGTGTAGAGTTGTGGACTCAAGCTTAACGAGTCATTTCAGTAATTTAAGAAACCCGACAGTGTTCGGATTTAGGATTAGAGTTTTAAACCAATTCAATTTTTAAAGATTGAAGTTGAAATTGTTTAACAAAAATACCCGAGAATTAGTGAAAATAATAGACCGAAAAGAATTGTTATAACACGAATCACAGCCTGTCCCCTTTTTTTTACCTGATCTCCTTGTTTCCCCCTTGAATTTGAAAAATTCCCTAAAACACCTTAAATCGAGAATTTCGCCCCGATTTTTTCTCTTTTCCACTGTTTTACGTTATTTTATTATTATTATTTTTTGTAAATCATAAAGTTCAATTTTCAACCAAAAAAGATGATTTCTCAATGCAAATGGTAATCGTTGATTTTCCAACAAAAAAATATTTTAATTTTTAATCAAACACAGTTAAATTTATAACAAAAAAAACGGCTTTTCAACAAAATAATTCATTTTTCAACCAAATTGTTGAAATATATATGTATATTTTTAACAAAGTATTTCAACTTTTAGCACTGTAATTGAATTTTCAACCAAAAAATATGAATACTTAACGATAAATGTATTAGTTATTATTTCAACCAAGAAATATATTTACTTTAAATAAAAAACCGTTAAATTCAACTAAAAAAGAAGTTATTTCAATAAAATAGTTGAATCCGCAACTAAAACAGATTCATTTTCAACTCGAAATTATAAATTTTCAATAAAAAACTTCATTTTCCACCCAAAAAAATATGATATAAGAAATGTTTGATAATAAATGAAAACCCCTCTTTCGGGAAAAATCCCCCTTTTTACATAAAATTGCAGTAATGTGCTGACTGAAAACTGTAAAGTAAATCTTTGTTTATTATGTTCTTTTTTTCAAAACATATCTCGACCGGGAAACATGTACCAAAAAGTGTAATGTTTACAAACATAAAGATGTTTTGTGAGATATATAAGATGGATTTTAGAGTGGATGCCTCACGGCATTGCTGGGATGGCAATGTAGAACGGTCGAGAGGGTATTCGTGGCAGCAACCCTTGCCAACCCACCACCCATCGAAACCATCCCTCGTCGAGTCGAGTCGAGTCGAGAGAGTTCGACCCAGCCCAACTCTCCACCCCCAACCTGGCAGTGACGAGCCGCCCGGGCGTAGAGCGCACGCGGAATTCCCCTCTCTTTCTCTCTCTAGTTTTCCCTGTTTTCAGCTTTGCTTTCCTCGTCGACTGCCACCCTCCACCTTTTCCACCGCTTCCATCACCTCCGACACCACCCTCTACCACCCTTGAGTGCCACCAACTCGAAACGAGTCCGTAGCCGTAGACTGCTTGGCTCTCTCTCTCTCTCTCTCTCTCTTCGTTCCCCTTTCGCTTTTCACCCTCATCTCCTTCTTTATTATTTCTTTCTCCCCCTTCTTGCCGCCCTCTCTTGGCACGTATTTCTTCTCTTTTTAGATTAAGAGCGTATATATAAGCAGAAGGGCGTTCAGCTATTTACAAACGTAGAATATATACGGCCTTTCCAATTACTGTACTCTCATCCCCACTTTTTAACCCCTCTTCCACCTCCGAAAAGTATGAGCGATGCACATTTTGACAAAAGAAGCTTCATGCAAATTTTTTGACGAAATTGGATGAACAATTTCTGGTATCTCACGAATGGTAATTTTAAAAGTAAGTTCTGGATTATAATTTGGTGAAAATGTTGAATCGTTACAAAAATAGGTGGCGTGAATAGTTTTACTTGATAACGATTACCTCTTTTTGAAGAGAACAATGCGAAAAAAGTGGATCAATTAAAAGGAAGAAGAGTAACGTTTAAAGTTGAAATTTATTTTGGTAATTGTTTACTTTGAGTTCAGTCTTTGGAAGATTCTTCCTTAAAAGTAAAGTAAATTCGGTGTTGTTTTGAGTTGCAACAATAATAAGATACGAAAACAAATGAAGGCACAATGCAATTTTTCCTTCTTTAAGTTGAGATGCAACCAAATTCACACAAATGTTTGTCTGTGTTATGCAAGCAAATTTTTAAAAAATTGTTCTAATTCTAATAAAATTTAATTGGGCAGAGTTTTACAGAACCTTTTGAGCAATAAAAATCGCTCTGGATAATTATAATATAATAATAATTGCCGTTTTTTTACAAAAAAAAGTGAACTGAATGATTCAGAGTGATTTCAAATTAATTCCGGTAGAATTAATTGTACTAAATTCAATTTCAATTTCTCTTTAAATTCCATTGAATTCAAGAGGGAATAATTTCCTGAAATTAAAAACAATTAGAAACACAGTTTTTCCATTAACATTATTGATCTCCAAGGACCTAGCTGCAAGGTTGTTTTTATACCTGAAAAAAACAACTTTATAACGGTCAGGGAATTTTGAAATTGGGATTTTTAGCAACCCTGTTGATTCATACGAATTGACGTGAAAATAACTGAATTTCACTGAATTCATGGGAAAAAATATAAGCTGTCTGTCGATACCAGCACTGAAAAAAATTACTGGATAGAAGGAAATGCGTTTCTTTGGTTTATTTTCTTTGTCTTAAGAATTTTATTAGTTCATTTAAATTAATATTGTTAACATGCAAAGAAGTCATGCCTTGACTCAAAGAAATATATTTTTCTTTTTTAATATTTCTTTAATATAGAGAACTATTTCTTTTCACCAAATGTGAAAATTATTAAGTCAAAGAAATGATTTCTTGGGAACTGAAAACATAGTTCTTATCTTTGAATCCGTTTCTCACACCCTAAGAAATATTTCATAATTTTAATTAAATTGATTATTTGAATTTTTATTTGAGACAGTTTCATATGACATGAATATTCAGCTTTCTTTTATGAAGATTTTGTTTCTATAAATTGAGGTTGGTATCAAACTTCCATATGCCTCCAATCTAATCGGTTTTCGTAATTTAAACAAAAAATTCTGTAAGACAGTCAACTTTTTTTCCTGTGTTGCAAATTAGCTCAACAGAAATAAAGTTGAATGATTCAGAGTAAATTTATCTAAATTCAGTGGGATTAATTTGACTTTATTTCGTCTATTTTATGATTTTATTGAGAAATTTATCTAAATTTACTCGACTTACGTTCAATTCATTTAATTCTGTAAAACTGTTGCCTTGAAGAATTTTCAAAATTCAAAGTCACTGAATAGACAAAATTTCGTTGTTCTTAAATATCAGTAATAAATTTAGAAAAAAAAATCATCCTTATATAAAGCAACTATATTTTACTTAATCGTTCAATTTGCTGCACAATAATGCGAAACGGAAACTTAGCAATTTATGCATAACTTGATTGTAAAGCAGTAATTTATCACAGCTTCGGGACCTCGCTAAGTTATTGATGAAAGTATACACTGAGAAAAAAACTTATTTGAATCAAAGGAAATTTCTTTGATTCAAAGAAATGGTAGAGTAGAATGTGGCTGAAGAAATATTTTTTCAGATTAAAGAAATGTTTTGTTTGGATCTAAGGAACGCAATGCTTCAGGCATAGAAATATTTACTTGAAACTGTGAAATATTCGTTGAGCGAAAGAGATTTGTTATTGACTGTAATAAATAAGTATTTGATATTATAGGTGAGTTCCTTAATGTAAAGAAGTATGGTGTAAGTTCAAGAAGATGATTATTACATACAAATAAATGTAACTCTAACTGAGTAAAAGTTTTTTTTGAATCAAATATATGATACTATGATTCAAATAAGCGTATTTTTTGATAAAATAAACATTTCTTTGTAGCAAAGAAATTTTTTTCAATGGAAACAAATTTTGTATTTGTTTCCAAGATGCAAGATCTTGCATATGATAATACGGTTATTATTAGACAACAACAATTTATTAACAATCTGCTTGTTCACAAATGCGTAACAGAGTTGATAAAATATTTAATAATTCAAAGAACAATTTACCCAAACAGAAAAAGTTCTTGTATCGTTTAAAAAATTTGAATGGTTAAAGTACAAAAATTAAGCAGGCCCATTTATTGAAAAAAACACGTAAATGTCTAACTTAAAGACTGGAGAGTCCATTTCTATTGTGGGACCATAAACTCTGCCCACCTGGCGGCATAGTTCTGAACTACTCGGTACAAATAAAGAATTTTAGAAAAATATTTTTTCGAACGAATGGTGCATAAAGTTATTCAAAAATATATTTCTTCACTTGATGGAAATATTTATTGGGCATAAATCCCTTTACTCTACTTATTATAAGAAACATATCTTCCAAGTTAATGAATTATTACTTAAGTGAAAAAATTACTTTATTGGACTAATGACATGTTCTATTAAAACAACAGTATCAATTCCCTTATATGAAAGAAATATCACTTTCACTT
>CAKNWW010077908.1:0-12645 GCA_932074435.1 Andricus kollari
GTGAAACGTGAAAAAGCATAATAATCCTATGATCATTTCAGAATACTCAACTTTGAATGGCTGTAAGTAACTGAAAAAAATTATGAAAAATCTGCCAAAAATATGTGGGTTTCGTTGATCCTTTCTGTGTCCAGTGGTAATATTTAGAGTCAGAAATAATTATTCGTTAATAAGTTATTGACAAAAGAGTGGGGAGGTGTTTACTCCGGAACTAAGGAACGTACCGAGATGATTCTTGAACCAAATTACACATTTTTGGCTTCTGACTTGTCCCTCGAACAAGTTCCAGATTGTTTAAGGTTGTTTGATGAGAATTAAACTAGATTAAGCCTAAAATGACGCTAACACACATTGGGTTAAAACTTTGGCTTATTTGATCACTATTGCACGTTACAAACATAGAGAAATGAAATTATAATGTGAACATTCTTAATACACAGAAACGATTTAATTTAATGAAATATGGGGAAAAATTGTATTGTACCGATAAGCGGAGAAATAAGTCTGTCGTTTTCGTATTTTCTCTAGCCTGTCTCGAAAGGCACTGACTGTCCCTTGACCTGGGTCAAAGGGCCTTCCGGTTCACAGAGTCTCTTTTCCCCTCTGCCACCCTTTAACTGCAATCTTCAAGGCCTGAAAAGTCGTGTATAAACCGAAGATATGTTTAACTATTTAGCGTGGCTTCAGAAACGACTAATCTGACATTAAAATCTACGTACAAAAATCTTTAAACCTAATTTAGTTTGCATAAATAATTTTCGTCCGTCTCATTCCCCCTCCTGTATTCCGAGTATTTTGGAATACACTATGTCATCTCAAGGACGCACAACTTTGCTTCGGCTCGGCGGAATATCCCAGTGGCTGTCTTCACATCGGCCACACGAATGCGACCATCTCGTCGTGGGTATACTGCTGCCACTCGTCCTCTTCTCCACTGGTTTCGTGGTGTAGTCTCGTCCCATATGACTACCAAGTCATCTACTTGCAGATCTCGTCTTTCACGGTGCCACTTTGAACGCCAATTTATTGCCGGTAAGTATTCTTCAATTCATCGGCGCCAATGAACACTCCTGGTGCGCCGTGAACTTCTCGAGTTGTACCAGGCATTAATCCCAGGAAATCGTTCGGGATCAGTCTCCTGGTGTTCTTCGGGTCATCCGATACGTGGGTAAGCGGTCGGCTGTAAATTGCATACTCTGCTTCGGCGAATAGAGTCCGCAGTACCTCATCTCTTGGTGCCTTTTCCTTTAACGTTACTCCTAGTGCACGTTTTACTGAATCTATCAGTCTTTCCCAGCAGTCTCCCATGTGTGGACTTCCTGGTGGGATGAAGTGCCACTCTATTTTTTCTGCTGCTTTTTGACGTATAATTTCGTCTTTGTCCAGAATATGCACAGTCTTGCGAAAATCCTCAGATGCTTCTCTCTGGTTGGTGCCATTATCCGAGTAAATTCGTTTGGCTTGCGTCGACGAGACATCATTCGTCGGAGAGCCATTATCATAGAGTACGTGTCCAGCCTAGCGGCTATTTCCAAATGCACCGCTCGCACTGTAAGACACGTGAACAGGACCCCGTATGTTTTTTCTCGTCGACAGCCGACAGCGACCTGTATCGGTCCAAAGTAGACAATTCCGGTGTCTGTAAAGGCTGCCACATTGTCTTGACGTTTTCGGTGGCGATAATGGTGCCATTCCTGGCACGATCTGCTTTGCTCTTCTATGCCGACACTTTCGGCAGTCATTTCATGAGCTTCGGACTGCCGCCCGGATGTTCTTTATTCATAATGTGTTCCCTGAGGGTTCACATGACTTCCATTTCTTCCAAACCTTTCATCTACATATTTTATAAAATCTTATCCTTACTCTTTACAGTTATTAACATCTATTTACAAAAAGTCTTATATCTAGATCCTTGTTTCTATTTTTTTGACGCAAGCGCAATTTGGGACGTGTTAGCGAACGAATGAGCGACTAAACGAAAGCGAGTGTGCAAGCGAGAGAGAGAGCGAGCGATAACGCAAACGCATCTTAAGCTACTTAAACTATTACGTAACCATTACTTACAAATCTTTACGCTTCTAATTTAAGCGACTTCCGTTTCCTTTTTCTTTCACTTCTCTTGTACCTCGATTGTACCATTTTTTTTGCATCCATTCTATCATTCTTTCTTATGCGCTCCCCTAGCCCCCTCTAACTCCTTCATCCACTCTTCCCCAAGCCATCCTCCCATATATGCTCCCATGTTTCCTCTTCCCATTCACAGATTCTGCACTTCCTGTTGTCTTTCTTTTCCCAATACATACCTGCCCTCACCTCGTTTACCAGTCTGAACCCTGCTATTCTGGTCCATCTTTTCTCTCCCCATCCCTTTTCTAAATACTTTGGTACTCCTTCCTTCCTTATCACCTTATACCATTTATTATATTTTGATTCCTCAATCATCCCCTATCTTTCCATTAATTGTCTTTCCCTCTCCCTTTTTTCCACTACTTCATAGATTACTCCAGTCCTGTCTTATATATCTCTAGCCTTGAAGAACTCCCTCCTTTCTTCTTCCCATCTCATTAAATCCATCGCCCACCCTCTCCTTTCTTCTATCTCCATCAAACACTTTCTCGCTAACTCCCCTCCCTTTTCCCCCACAGCTTCTTCACAAAATTCCATGCCCTCTTTCCCGCTCTATTACTTAATGTTTCCCTTTGCGCTTCTTCTTTCACCATATATCCCGGCGTCCTCCAGTCTACCCCTAGCGTCCATCTTATATACCTCTCTTGTAAACTCTCCATCTCTTTCCTCTCTTTCCATCCCCATATCTCTGCTTCATAACCTAACACCGGCCATAAGAGCGTATCAAATAACCACATTCTCCTTCTCCAATTTTTTTTAACCTTTTTTCCGATTACCCATATCTGTTTCATTACCCCTGCTGCTTTTTTATCCTTTCTCTTATATGAGCTCTATGCTCTCCATTTGTTTGCAAGGTATATCCCAGATACTTAAACTCTTTAACTTCTTCTAATTTTATTCCCTTCCATCTCCCCGTCCATTCTTTCTTTCTTTCCCCTCCTTTTCAATCTCATTATGTTTGTCTTTTCTACATTTAAATTTAACTTTTTCCCATCCAAGTATTTCTCTAATCCAGTAATTAGGCTCGCCATCCCTTCTTCATCATCTGCCATCAACACTATATTGTTCGCGTATGCCAGTGTATATATCTTTTCGATCCCTATCCTAACAACTCTCCACCCTTTTCTCTTCACTTCTTCTTCCAAGTCTGATATTAAAATATTAAATAAAAGTGGGCTCAGAGGACACCCTTGCCTCACTCCTCTCACCAACCAGAAACGATCTCCTACTTTCTCTCCTACCTTTACCTTGCTTTTTGTCTCTCTAAAAATTTCCGATACTCTCTTTATTAATCTCTCTCGTATCCCCTTTTTCACCATAACTTTTTCTATCTCGCCTCGGTCTAATGAGTCAAACGCCGCCTTTAAGTCTACAAACATTGCTATCATTGCCCTTTTCTCCCTTTTGATCCTCTTATTTACTACATAGTTCAGAACATATATGTTGTCCATCACCCCCATCCTTTTTCTAAACCCTGTCTGATTCGGAGGCACTATATTTTTTTCCTCAACTTCCTTCATTAACCTCTCAGATAAAACAGTCACATATACTTTATACAATGTTGGCATTAGTGTCACTCCTCTATAATCCTTAACCTCCTCCCCTTGGCCTTTCTTCACTATTGGTATCACTATTCCTTATTTCCATAACTCTGGCCACCCCTCTCCTCGCCATACTCTGTTGCGCATTAACCATGCCCATTCCTCTAATTCCGTCCCCCCATATTTCCAGAATTCATTTGGAATCTCATCTATACCAGGAGCCTTTCCATCTTTCATCATCCCTAATACCTTGATTATTTCCTCCCTTGTAATGTCCTCCTCCTCATCTGATTCCCTGCCATCTTTTTCTCCTTTCCTAACTTTCCTCTCTACCCCTCCTAGCAATTCCATAAAATACTGTTTCCATTCTACCATCTCAATATCCTGGTTTACTCTTTTCCTTCTTCTTCTCCCTCTATTTACTACCTTCCAAGCCTCCTCTTCCGTCCTAGCCTTCTGCTCTTCTTCTTCAAACCATTTATTTTGCTACTCTTTTTTTTTGCTCACACAACTCAGTATACTCCTTCTTTTTTCTCCTATATTCTTCTCCACTACTTGTTCTTTTTCTCCATTTTCTTAATTCCCTTCTCACTTCCTTCTTCTTCTGTTTACATTCCTCATCCCATCCACTTCTATCCCCTCCTTCACTAACCTCTTTTTTGCTTGTGCACTCTAACGCTCGTTTTATTTCTTTTATTACCCTCTCTCTTCCGTCATGTCCAACCTTTCGGTGGTAGTGCCTAATGAGTAGCTTCACAATGTAGCTCTTGCTGTCCTCTAGAAACAATTCCCGTTGAGATTGTTGTAGCAGATAATCTTCAGCTCGTTCTATCTCGCTGCCTTTTAATTCCCAGGTTCCGGCTGCTGTCGTCGATTTTCGGCAGTGATCAATGAATCTATACCTCCACGCCGTTACGCATGTCATCTTTTGCCAAGAAGAGAATCTTTTGCTGTCGTTTATTTGCGTTTCGATTTTTGTTATGAACCAAAACTCTTTTTTCATTTTTTGGGTTACCTCTTTGGCTTTGTTTTCTATCATTTTTTGTACAGGCCTCGTCGGCCACATGTTCACTCGTAGGAACCCACCTCCAGCCTGTTGGCGAGGTGGAGTCTAAAATTTCGGCTGACCGGTGTGCTGCGAAGGGGTAGTATATACGGGCATCAGATCTTATCCAGCCAAGCGCTGTCTGCGACTCGGACCAGAAAATTCTTTTACTGATGTGTATGCTATGTTCTTTTTTAATGAAGTGTGCGAGCCTCGATGCCATCACCGCAATTTGCAGTTACAGACGTGGAACCGTGAGTAGCTTAATCGGCGCAAATAGGCAGCTGCTGCGAAGGCCTGAACACTGGCATCACCGAATACATGCAACTGCACGTTTATCACTTGCCCAATTTCGAGTGAGCAGCATAGTGGAATTCGCAACGTTTGAGAATTATGTAAGTCCTCCAGCCACGCATTCCAGTTCTCGGGGAGTTCTTCCGAAATCTGTTCATCCCAGCCAGTGCCCGTTTTCCAAATATCCTGCAGCAGTATCTTCGCTCTAATGGTCAGATCTGCCAGCAGGCCTAATGGATCGAAGACATACATTAGCACTTTCAAAATATCTCTTTTTGTCGTTCGTTTCTTTCCCGTAACTAGATTCATATCTAATTTTGGAAACTCTGACGTAAAGAACAACTGTCCGTTTTTTGTTTCCCATTTACCCTAATACCCGGGTATAATTTTCCTTTGTTAGGGTGAGGTCTTTCCCTTTTGGCGCCAATGAGTCTGCAGTCAGTGCTGCTCGAACTTCTGGCAAGTTGGTCATTATATTCCAAATGTCCAGATAGTCATCCATATAGTGCCTATGAAGGACCTCATCATAGGATTTAGGGTATGATTCGCGGTACTCCTCGGCGTTGCGGTTTTTTACCTCCTGTGCAACATAAGGTGATGAGATGGCCCCGAAAATCATAACTTTCATTTCCATGGTGCGCATTTGTTGACTACCTGGTTCTCGCCACAGGAATCGATGGCTGGAACAATCCTCTTCCCTGATGCGAATTTGATGAAAAGTTTAAGGAAGATCCCCGCAGATACCTATTTTTCTCTCTCGAAATTTGAAAATTACACCTGGTAGTGAGTTCAATAAGTCAGGGCCTTTCAGGAGTCTATCGTTTAGACTGACAAACGAAGCCATGGCTTCTTGAGGAAGCGTCAAATACCGTGCGTAACTTTTCTGGTTTCTGTGGGTTATGCACCGCGAAATGAGGCAAATACCAGGTCCTGTCGTTTTTTCGCTGTGCTTGCACGTCTGTCAGTTTCCGAGCGTAGTACTTGTCCATATAGGCCTCAATATTCGCGCTGTATTTTCTACCGAATTCTGGATCCCGTGACATCTTTTTCTCAATTGATAGGAACCGTTTCTCCGCATTTTTTCGGCTCTCTGGCAAATCCTCTTGATCTGTTTTCCAGAGAAACCCGACCTTCCAGCGATGTTCCACGCGCTTCAAAGTCCTTTCCAGGATGTCTCGTGCTCGTTTATCTTCCGTGGAGCTCAAGGTTCTCTTCGATGGAAACACTCCGAAGGATTCGCTAGTCCAGAAGTCGTGAATGTGCTCGTTCAGCTCTGTCTCATCATCCATTCGGTGGCCCAGGAACGTTTAGTCTCTTTCTCCTCGCACCTGGTAATCCGGTCCATAGATCATCCACCCCAGTGGTGTCAGAGAAGCGAAATCTCGCCTACGCTTTCTGCCACTTGTCGTTTGATTTTCTTTAGGCTTAGGTTGTCTTCCCCTATCATGATTGTCGGTGCTGTATTTTCCAGGTCTGCAATCTCCAACTCTTTCAAATGAGGCCATTTATTTGGGTCGGCGGTCATCAAATGGCCAGGCATTCTCATTCGTGTCGTGTGCGCCTTCTTCAAAGTATACGTTTTTACTGTGACCCCACGTATCTGGAGACATACACTTCGCGACGTGTGGTCCTCATTGATCGCTTCGTCATACCACGATGCAATCAGAGGCCGTACCGGTCCTTTCAGTCCGAATTTGTCTGTGACTTGTTCAGATATTAACGACACTGTCGATCCACCGTCGAGTAAGGCGTAAGTGTCTATCTCACCCGATCTTCCTTGACGTTTGGCAAATTCGATACTTTGTTTATCTGGTCTTCGATTATGTAGTCGGCTCGATCGAATCGCGGTTTTAAAACTTCCATCACTTTCTCCACGTTGATTGTTGTTAGTAAGGCTCTGACAGCTTCTCGCGCATCCCCTTGAAGGCATTTTTGCAAATACAGCATGTTCTCGGCGGGTGAGAAATGGCAGGCCTCGGTATTCTGATGGATCATTTTTTCAAAAAGGATCCAGTCGTTAGTGGCTCCTTTAAAAATAGGCTGTTATTTTCCCATAGACTGCCTCGCGATGTTCATGCTATCTATTTTCGGCAGTGTTGCTGTTACCTTGTGTTACGTCCAGAACGTAAGGATTCTACAATTTTACTTTTTACTTAATAATTTTAGATTTATTTTATATTTTGTACATTCCAAATCTTCCTCTTCGACCTTCTGTATGGTTATCTGCAATTCATTTGTATTATATACTTTTATGTTAGGGACGTGCTTTACCCTAACTTTCTTGGCAAACTGTTTCTTTTATGTTTATAGCTTTCAACATCAGTCTACGAGATTGCCAGTTTTCAAACCTTAAGGTTTATTATGCTTTTCTCCTAGTATCCTTTAAGTCTCTACTGCTATTCCGTTTAATTGTTTTATTGAAGGTCAGCTAGCCCATCACTATGTCTCCGGATTATGGAAAATTCCACAAGTTTCCCTTTTGGGTCTTCGCCTAGCTTCCCCGATCCACCCCCACTGACAAGGGGACTGTCCTAGCCATCCCTTCCACTCAACTTACCCTCTCCTCTAAATGTGCAACCAAAATTTCTCTCTCGCCTCCGTGTACGATCTAAGTGCGACTCAAAAGCAGATATTATTTGTCTTCGGTAGAGGTAATAGCTTACGCTTCGCAATTTAGAAATCAAATATTGTACTTTATCTCATGTTTACTATATTAAATATATTGCCGTTCATATACATTATCTCACAAGTTTTTACTGTGTTAAACCTACTTCTGCCTTATATACTTTTAATCAGGTTCGAAGAACACCGCGTCAAACTAGGCTCGGTGCACAAAACATTGGTCCTTCGGCAACAGATATTTTACGGTGATTTAGTGCCTAAAATTGACTCTAAAATTGACTTTTTCTTACCGTGATAAACTCAGTGTGTTCTGTGCAAGTGCAAGTGCAAAACCAGTGATTATTCTGGAAAATAGAACTGTGAAAAATACATCGTTTTTATCAGAACTCAGTGAGAACTTTTCGTGACTTCTACTGCAGCCACTTATTGGCCATCAGCAGCGAATATTCTTACATATTAGATTCTGTGCTGCAACCACTTATTGGCCATCAGCAGCGAGTATTTCACACTTTAGATTTTGTACTGCAGCTAACTATTGCACGCCAGCAGTGAATATCACACATTTTGGATTCTGTGCGACATCCGCTACATTGAATATCATCAACGATTTGTATATTCTCAAGGATTTCCTGCGCCTCTACATATGGAATTTAGCAGAGAACATCTCAGCAACTAGCCGCGTATCACCAGATAGGCGTCTGAGTAAGTCAGTTAATTGTTCACCAATCTCATCCTCTTAATTTCTGTTCCTTTCCTACATATGCAAATGCTTCTCTTTCAATTAATTTGTTAAAATGGCTGAAATCGCAGCAAGAGTGAAAATATTGAGAAAAGAGCGTGGGGTTATAAAACGAAAATTAACGCTTTTCGCACATTTTCTCGAAAGTTACAATCCTGAGACTCAATATCCGTCGTTAGCAAAGCATGCAGCTGAGCTGGATGAGTCTCGAGAAAGTTTTGAGAAAGTGCAATCGGAATTAGAAGATTTGGGGGAGGGAAATTTAACGGACGAAGGGTTGGATGATAAAGGGAGAAACGAATTCGATAAAAAGTATTTTGAGATTTATAATTCTGCCACCAATTTTTTAGGTAATTACGCGCACGTCTCTGCGGTTTCGGTGTCCTCAATGATCGACAAGAATGAAAAGCTATCGCCTATTCTAAAATTTAGACACTTGCGAGATTGCTTAAAGGGCGAAGCCGCGGAAGTTATTGCGTCGGTACAATTGTCCGCGGAAAATTACTCCGTCGCGTGGGAAATCGTAAAGGAAACTTACGATGATCGCAAATTGATACGTCAAAGGCATATTCAAGATTTATTGAATATTCCTTTTATGTCTAAAGACTTTTCCATTAGAGCTTTACTAAATACTGTAGAGAAACATGTTAGAGCCCGTCAAATTCTCGACAAATCAGTCGATCAATGGGGCATCCTTCTAATTGTATTAATACAAAATAAAATTAACCCCATCACTATAGAAAAATGTGAAGAAAGTTCTTGTGAATCGGGGCTCCCAACCTTTCAAGAACTTATCGCCTTTTCACAGCGTAGAGCGCAATCAGATGATACGAGACCGGCTCAACCGCGTTCTAAACCAGTTAACACAACTGAAAAGTATTCTGTTTCTCACTCACGATCAAATAATCGTCCGCAGCACCTTTTTGCAGCAACCAGCTCACCAAATTCGTGTTCCCATTGTGGGGACCATCATAGCATTTTTTCGTGTGAAGTTTTTCTGAATCTTTCTCCTATAGAAAGATTTAAATTCTGTAAAAAGGAATCTCTTTGCTTAAATTGTTTAAAATCTAATCATCGCACAAGCAAGTGCAATAGTGGCCCTTGCAAAAAATGCCAGAAAAAACATAATTCTCTTCTGCATTTCGAAAACACATCCGAGAAAAATGTAAGCGCCTCGAGTTCCTCGCAGGCTGCTTCTATTCATAATTTCCTTGCAAATGAAATAACATCCGAGAATCTGTTATCTACGGCTATAGTGGATATTATAAATAATTAAGGTGCTGTCCAGCAATGTCGCCTATTGCTGGACAACGGTTCTCAATCTCATTATTTGACAGAAAAGGTTGCTTCACTTATGAATTTACGTAAGAAGCCTGTAGACGTTACAGTTTTAACTTTAGGCTCAACATCGACTGCATTGCACCATTCTGTATCGGCCACAATGCGATCGCGATACAACACTTATAAAGAAAATGTCGAATTTCTTATCCAAAAGGAATTGAACTGTTTATATCCGTCTATTAAAATTGATCGGGAATCTCTCCAAATTCCTAAGAATATTTTCTTAGCCGATCCTGATTTTGATAAGGCAGGCGGAATCGACGGTATTATTGGCGTAGGGCTCTTCTATAAGTTGCTTAGTGTAGGTCAAATAGTGCCCAGAAATTATCCAGATTTCGTCCTTCAAAAGACTCAGTTAGGCTGGATAGTCGCAGGAAAATTATACGGGATACCCTTATCCAAGCGTAAAGTAGTCCAATGTAATATTATGCAAATCCAATCCTCTTTAGAATCAGACGTCACTAAATTCTGGGAATTGGAGGAAGTACCCTCTTCGAAAATTCTTTCCAGTGAGGAAGTCGCCTGTGAAGAGCACTTCGTAAAAAATACAACTCGAGATTCTGACGGGCTGTATGTCGTTAGACTACTTTTCAATGAAAAAAGGGTCAAATAGGAGATTCTCGCAATTTAGCCTTTCGACGATTATACTCTTTAGAAAATCGTTTTCGAAGGAATCCTGAACTCCTGTCCCCCTATACTGAGTTTCTCAGGGAATACGAGTAGCTCAGCCACATGTCACCTTTTAATGACAAAAATGCTTCTCAGGGATTTTATTTACCCCACTACGCCGTGATAAAGGAAGATAGCCTTACTACTAAAGTAAGAGTAGTGTTCGATGGGTCTGCCAAATCCTCGTCCGGTGTCTCTTTGAATGATGCTTTAATGGTCGGTTCTACTCTCCAGAATGATCTTTTTGCGCAACCGATACAAATATTTACCTTAAACACGGTCACCTACGGCACAGCGTGCGCATCCTTTCTCTCTATTCGTGCGCTACATCAATTAGCGCACGATGAAGGTTCAGCGCATTCGTTGGCAGCCTCGGTTCTGAAACAAGATTTTTACGTCGACGACTTGCTAACGGGTGCCAATACGCGCGAAGAAGCTCTCTCCCTCCGCAATGATCTTATTAAACTTTTAAATCAGGGGGGTTTTAATTTGCGAAAATGGGCTTCCAACGATCCGTCCCTTGTTTCTGAGCTCCAGAATAATCGAGAAAATGCTCACATGGCACTTGATTCATCTGCATCGATCAAAACACTTGGCATTCATTGGAACTCGGGAGATGACTCTATTTTTTATACTGTTGATTCACCCGATCCTGAAAAAAGATTCTCTAAGCTATCTATTTTGTCGCAGGTAGCGAAACTTTTCGATCCTCTGGGTCTGCTTGGACCAGTAATTGTTCAAGCTAAGCTCATGATTCAGCTTCTATAGAAAGCGAACATTACCTGGGACGAGGGAGTACCACCTGATATTCACACTTTTTGGAACGAATACATATCGCAACTTGCGCTCCTAAATGATGCCCGTTTTAATCGATTCGTATTAGTGTCTCAATTGTCCGGGATTCAATTGCACGGGTTCTGCGATGCAAGTCAGAAGGCTTACGGGGCTTGCATCTATTCGCGTTGCACTGATAATACTGGTCAATATTACGCAAATCTGCTATGCTCAAAATCAAGGGTCGCCCCTGTAAAAACGGTATCGCTAGCCCGTTTGGAGCTGTGCGCGGCTCTTTTGCTCGCAAAATTACAAAATGTCGTAATTAAAGCTCTAAAAATAGAATTAAGCAATACCTTCTTTTGGTCGGACTTAACGGTTTGCCTTCAATGGATAAATACGCCACCCCACTTGCTTCGAACATTTTGTGCTAACCGAGTATCTAAAATTCAGACTCTTACGCAGTCTGACGATTGGTGGCATGTGTCTTCTGTTAATAACCCCGCTTACCTTGTTTCTCGCGGACAAATGCCTCAGGAATTTTTACAGCGTAGCATCTGGTCTCACGGTCTGGATTGGCTCGTCCAGTCTCCAGATACGTGGCCTAAATTTGAATTACAGCTTAAAGGCACCCCTGAATTGCGAATTCCTACTCTGTTCGAAACTTCCCTGCTTCTTTCCAAATATAATTGGAATCTTCTGGAAAAATATTCCTCACTTCCAAAGCTACAAAGAGTTCTCGCATTTTGCCTTCGCTTCATTCATAACGCGAAGGGTAAGGACAAGCGCACCGATAGCCTGACTGTTTCTGAACTCGATGCCTCTATGGATCGAATAATTCAGTTAACACAATCAAGGGATTTTTCCCAGGAAATCGATTGCTTACAGCGAGAAAAACTTATTAGCAATAAGAGCAAGCTTCTGTCTCTGAACCCTTTTTTAGATAAGGGTATCCTCAATTTAGGGGGTACACTGCTGCACTCTGAACTAACCCCTGAAGAAAAACATCCTATACTTCTCCCGCGAAACCATCACATCACGTCTCTTATCATTCGTAGTGAGCACATACGACTCAAACACGCGGGACCTCAAGCGACCTTATATGCAGTTCGAGAACGTTATGGGCCTATTGACGGTCGAAATTCAACTCGTCGTGTAATCCACTAATGCGTTCCGTGCTTTCGCGCCAAGCCTCGCAGTGTAAATTACGTCATGGGAAACTATTCGGGAAACGAATCCACTTTACCCGAGCTTTTGTTCATACCGGTGTCGACTATTGCGGCCCTTTTTTCGTGGCAGTTTTCGTCTGTCTTGCAAGTAAAGCTACACATCTTGAATTGGTGAGTGATCTCATGACAGAAGCGTTTCTCGCAGTTTTAAAAAGATTCTTCGCCCGTCGTGGAAAATCCATCTCCTTAATTTCCGATAATGCTACCAATTTTGTAGGTGCAAGTCGTGAACTTGCAGAGCTTCTGGACTTGCTGTTGTCTGAC
>CAKNWW010077909.1:0-13529 GCA_932074435.1 Andricus kollari
AGTTATATTTGCCATAGAGATTATTATTCAACATAAATACACGGGAAAATAACCTCTACGAAAAATGTTATCAGAAATGTTGGTAAAAATAATTTGTGCTGAGACCAAAAGTGATTATTAACAACAGTTTTTAAAATTATAATAATAGTAATAATAAGAACACATGTTTGATACAAAAAATCCAACTCACAAGAATGCCTTCTATAAATCAGGCATGTATTAGGTCAGTGCTCGGCATTAGCTGGGCTCAGGCAACAGACCCTCGGGGCCCATTTTATGGGACCAGAGGAAATTACAACGCTACCAGTAGGCGACATACTAGGCTTCGTTAAGAGGTCTGGGGTCAACTGCTGAGAGCGAATAAGTAAGGGTGTGGCACAATAGGCTTTATAGCTTGAGCGCCAGAGGGGCTCACCATGGGCTCCTCGCCCGTCCTAAAACTAACTAACTAACTAATAATAACACTGAATATAAATTTTTAAGATCTTGCTTTAATTACTTCGTATTATTGTCGAAAGCAGTAGAATGAGGCCTGCTGTTCTTTAATATTCTTCCAAATGATCATAATGTTTATACAACAAAGTATATCATTTTTTCTCCAAAATACCAGAAAGCACATTAATATTTTATTTGAAAAATTAGCACCATGCAAACTAATTGATGGGCAATAATAATCAAGTATCGCAAAATTACTGTATACAACGTTATGAGGTTCTATTGATAACAGTAGATTCCTCTTAGTCTAATATCCCGGTCAAACACGGGAGACCTCTGCCGATATTGCATGAAAAATTTTCTTGTGCGACATCCCTATTGGTAATTACAGTTTCCTGTTGTTTTAATGTAACCGTGATGTAACTAACAAAGAGTGGCTTCTGGTGAATATCTAGTGAGTTATTGAGATGTCGCTGTGAGTTGTCCCAGCGGACACGATTTGCAAATGTTACGCAACAAAAAGGTCACATTTATACGTAACATTGCTACAATCATGTAGCATAACAATTACATAACATGAATGTCATACAGTTATGTGACAGTGTTATTGAAAGGATACGTAATAGTTCTGTAATTCTGTAATATAACTAATATATCACAGAGTAATGGAACTGCAACACCATTAAAATGTCACAAGTGTTACAGAAATTGTACATAAAGGGCACACTGTTATCTAATGCTCTTACTGCAAGGATGCGTAAAAGCTCTGGAATTCTGTAATGTAACTGGTATATCACAGAGTGATATAGCTGTTACGTCACTAGAATGTCACACGTGTTACAGAAATGGAATATAAAGGGCACGCTGTTCTGTAAAGCTGTTACTGTAAGGAGACGTAACAGTTCTGGAGTTCTGTAATGTAACTGGTATATCACAGAGTGATAGAACTGTTACGTCACTAGAATTTCACGGTTGTTATACTTCAATGATCCAAAATCGTTCCGTAAACAATTATAAAAATTATCTTTTGAAACAGATGACGAGTGGAGTGTGCTTCTCAGTAAATATAGTATGAATTGAAAATATATTATTAAAACGCAAATATATACAAAAATTCTAAGTAAATATACAAAGAAGAATCTTTTTTATGACTTAGATGTTTTAAACCCTTTTTCTATGACTATAATTATTGTATATGTGAGTATGAAAAATATGGCAAACTTCAATGAAAATAATGCAGTTTGATACGATACATATTGTCGGAAATATTTATAACCTTTATATACCCAAGCCAAGTTTAGTACCCATTGATTCATTATATCAGAGGTGTATGGACCAAAAAGGAGGGGGGCAAGAGCGGAGCATTGAGCACTTGTAGAGAACGGTTTTTTAAGTAGTATTCGAACCACGCAATTGCATTACTGGCTAGATTATAGTTGCGAAGTTTATTTAAAAGAAGCTTGTGATCAACAGTATCGAAAGCTTTACAAAAATCAAATAAAACAACTATTTTTACTTCCTTCTTTTCGATAGCTAGTTATAGATGTGAGGGAGTATGGGGAAAACTACAGGAATGGTACGAATCCCTGATTTTTGTTTGAACTAAGTTCCTTAGCTGACGTAAATGTGCTTGTATCAGTGGATTTTTAGTTCTCTTTGCCAGGCGACGCTTATTATTACGTTCCTTTATAAGGTTTTTGATTTCAACTGTGATCCAAGGAGCTGAATTTTTATGTTTATGTGGAACATGCAAAGGCGCAAAATGATCCAGCAAAGAAATTAACTAAGAGCATAACATATTTAATTTACTATTAATTTCTTCAATTCTTAGTATTTTTACCCACTCATAGGTCATTAGGTGCTCCTGAAACTTACACTCATATAAATATGTAAGATTTCTTATTTGGGTTTGATTACGGTTTGTGGGTTGGGTACAGATATATTTATATTTAATATTGATAAGACCTTGATCAGATAGAAATGGAATAGGATGCTGGCTATAAGAATTCAGCGTATCAAGATCATCTACTAACATTACATTGATTCGGGAACTGGAATGATTAGTGTGATGGGTGGAATTATGTAGAACAATAGATAGCCAAGAAACATGTAGGGGAAAAGCGGGTAAGGCGGCGCAACGGGAAATGCGGCGCGGTGGATTTAAAAAAAAATCTGCTTATTATTAACGAGTGAGGTTTGGTTCAGTATATGCAATTATGAATGCAATATCAAATAGTAATAAAATTAGGCTATTTCAGATAATTGTTTAATTTTTAAGTTGAAAAGTATGTTTTGGGTGCTTCTCGTATATGATGACAGCTTCGAAAATACATACATTTGGACCAAAATAGTGTAATATTTTGGTCCAAATGTATTAAAATTTTGTTAGTATTGAACTTCTGACTATTCCAAAGGATTCCATGTGTCACAAATAGGTAAAGTTAGTTAATATCTGCACATAAAAGTCTTGTTTCAGGTCCATGCACAGGCGGGAAATGTCGCGCGGACGGCCATTTCAATGGTAAAATGTCAAAATGTTGAATCTTGTATGTTCAAAGCTTTGGATGGTTATCACTCCAAAAGTAGAACCTCAAATTAATTTTTTTAAACTGCAAATGAATATAGAAATCTGATTTTACTGAAATTGTGCGTTCGAATGTACATTTTTTTTAATTTGCACACAAATAAAGTTAATATTGCGTGTCGCATTACCCAACTGGTAGGGTAAGTTGGCGCACGTGGACTTTTTTGGAAGTCTTAATAATTAAGTATTTTAATTTATGGAGATTTAATTTTTCATATGAACAAAGCAAAGCTTAGATATCGATCTACGTGTTACATATTTTTGCATTACATTATCGAATATATTTTTCTATCTACCGATTGACATATGTAATGCGTGCCGCATTACCCGATTCTCCCCTATCATAGTTGTTAAATATTTAGTACGATTGCAAATCGCTTTCAAATTAGTATTAAAATCACCTGTGAGAATAATATTATTGGAGTTAGGTACATGGGTAAAAATTTCTTATTCAAGTTCTGTTCCAAAATAGGCATTCGGAGGTTTTCTAAATTACCCCCATCAAAACAGAGTCCCTCGCTCCCGTGACCTTAACAAAAAGAAATTCAGCAGTAGGATAATTAACGGTCGAGCTGACTCCCAATAAGAAGCCCCTAAGACTGTCATGCACATATAGACAAACACCACCCCCTCTCCGCTCCTCTGTGTCTCTACGAAAGAGCACGTAAGTATCAAGTGCGACTTCACTTGATGGGAGATTCGAGGTTAGCCATGTCTCGAATATTGCTATAATATGGTACGAACAAGAGCTGAAAAAATGTCGACAGTTATGAATGTGAGCCAAGAGAGACTAGGCATTAACATGGAAATATTTAAAGAATCCATATTAAACTGTGAATAAACTTAGCTGCATAACAAGAATAAGTGTACAGTAGAAGTCCGATAAGTTGCCGTCCGATAAGTGTACACTCCCCTTAAAACGTCATCACACGCACGGCGCAAACACTAATTGGGGTTCTCCCACTACGTGTACTATTATGCTAATGATTTGCGCATCATTATACGCACGCGCGAACCTAATATCGTGCTACTAGAGGGGGCATCCGATAAGTCCGCAATTCCTGGAATTCCCCGCCCCTACAGCCCCGAAATGAGAAACTTATCAGACTTCTACTGCAAATGGATTCAAAAATACCCCAGCATAGGATGTACGGATTATTTATAACGAGAAAAGTTACCAGTACCCAACTCAGTCCAACCTTCATACTAACAATTCTAATCAATAGGAAATGATAAGACTTAAAATTGCTTCTACTCTGAAAAAATAATGTATAGAGAGATAACAAATATAATTAAAGATTAATTTTTTAAGTATCTAGCGATTGCCCTTATAAATTGCCTAATGTTAAACGTACAAAGGCGTAGAAAAAATCTAAACAAAAATTGCGACTCGCTGTTGACGAAATTAGTAACAAATCCATATATAAAAATAACAATGAACCATGCATAATAAAGACTACAGGTTCTCAAAAAACAAACCTTAACGTGCAAACCTATACTCGTAAAATTAGAGAGAATAGAAAAATGCAAGGAAAATTGCCAAAAAAGTATTAAAAAAGCGAGGGCCACACGAAGCAGTGTAATGCTGAAGACGTCTTAACGGAGAGCATCAAGGTCGTTGATGTTGGCAAAAAAATTCTGGGCGAACCATCCTCTTTACGGCAAAAAATCTTACCCCCTGTCGTCCAAAGGTACTTTAAATTCTTACTTCTTCTTAGTTGTAGGGCAGCACTATATATGAGCCGATTGTGCCCCCGCCTGTTTCACATGTACTGCATGAACTCATTAAATTGGAAACTTGTATTTTCAAAACCTTGTCCTCCTCTAAGATAGATTCAGAATCCGTTTGGAGCTTAATAATATCAGTCACATTCGAGGACGTGGTCTCCTCTAATCCCAGTAAAAAGATACTAATTGGGGCGAATTTCGGCGAATAAACATTTTTGAATTCGCCCGAATTGCGCTTTCTGATTCGTTTGAACGAATTGAGCCAGCGCGAATTGAATGCGTTTCAATTCGTTTTAATTCGTGGTCAAGGTCATTTCGAAAAAAATTGATAAAAATTGCATGTCTCGAGACTCGAACCAGCGATCCCAAGTGTATAAGTCCAGAGAGTGACCACTGAGCTACGGGACTCATTAATATTTATTTCCAACGGATCCCTTATGCCCAGCGCGCTGGTTATAGCTTACGAATTCGATTGAATAGGCCAGCCTTTAACTGCATTCACGCTGTCGAATTCAGGCGAATTGGAGCTTGACTTTAAATCTCGCGAATTAAAATGAATTGGCTGACACTGAAATTAATTCGTGCTGACACATTCAAATGAATAAGGCCCCCTAAAAATTGTGCGCCGAATTTGGGCGGATAGCAGATTTGAAGATTAAATTACTTATTTCCGAATTCACAAGAATTCACGACTTGCTCCAATTCGAGATTGTCGCAAAGCGAGATTCGCGAAGGCTCCAACAAATTCATCTCAATTCGCCGCAATTAGTTTTTTTTTTACTGGGATACCACGATGCGGGAAATTTTTTTAACAACATCGGCTTTTATTTCTTTGATGGCTACCTCGAATGAATTGTTAAAAGCCATTTGTTTAGCCTCAAAATCCTTCAACAAGGAAGTGATTTTTTGAAGGCCGGACTCCTGTCCTTTAGAAAAAGAGTTGGAGGTTAATTCTTCTACTCCGGGCTCAAGTGTGACAAAGATAAACCTGGCTTACTTACGTCTTTCTCAGACGAAACAGAGGAGAGAGAGCCCCACGATGACGGGCAAATTCCTTACCCAAGTATTTCGAGCAGTTAGTGCAGTTCCAAACCTTCAATTTTTTGTTGATATTTTCAATATTCTTAGTCGCCAAATTCAGACAAGTCAAATGTGACAATGCGCTATAGATCCATTACAGACCGCACATGCCACCATAATGGTAACGTAACCAGCACGTTACCAGCAGGATACTTAAATTTTAAAAGATAAAATAAAACGTTTTTCTGAATGAAAGCGACAAAAGAATGCACTTCTATTCGTTCACCAGGACAAAATGAACACCACTAACCGTTTATAGCACCAGCACTTCTTTAAAACACCCGTAATTTAACGAATATAACGGAGCGATATAACACACGTCACGTGCAAACGACCAGAGCCGTATCCAAACGAACAGAGCCGTATGTTCTAACAGATGCCATAGTTTCATAGTACACAAGAGTTTGCCCCTCTCATGCGATTAGCGTTGCATTCAAATGCATAGGCAAAACCTTGCTATTTATGTGTTCTGTTAGTACGCACAAATTCTTTGTGACATTCATCTTTGGCAGAGAATGCCTTTATGTTGGTTCTACATGTCTGAACTCTAGTAAAGCACAACCGAAATTCCTTTCAAGGTGCTGTAGTTTTTCCAGGACTTCGCTCTTTACATCAACGTTATTAATGTCCGGATGTGGTTCTAGTGGATCCGGTACTTGAGGTACATTGTCCGTAGCACCTGTGCCTTCAGTTACAATCAGGTCTTCGTTGTCCACATCTTCCAAAGCGAGTTAATCAATAGGAAGCTGCTGTTCCACTTCTATTTTGATGGTAGCCATTTTAGTATCCGAAAGCAATCTATTACCAGATGTTGAGCATTTTTGGTCTGTAAAATTCTGCTTACTTATTTTTGTGGCTAGCACTGGGTACGTAAGTAAAAAGAGTCGATGGTGTTCTCTCATCACACTTTGCCCATTTTTCTCTGACAAAAAATAAAGGCGCATAACATCTCTGTTTGTATGGTATATCCATTTTAATCGCCTTCTTGGTTGCTGAACCTCTGCTTCTGCCTCTGGTTCATTGTCAACGTTTTTCCACGCCAAATAGCCTGCTGTTTAATCTCACTGCCCTGCAAATTTTAATTTGTTTGATGCGAACAAGATGGCTCCTAATGTTTCCAAATGGATTTTTCCTGCTGAACATGAATCTGGGTTCAAAAACTTCCCACCAAGACACGATCTTGAGAAAATAGGGGTTGAACCCCCTAAAAACGGCGTTTTTAGACATTTATGGAAAATTGTAGAGCTAAACCATGACGTGCTACAAACTTCACTAATATCAGAAATTAAAGACTGAAACAAGCCCTTTCATATAAGCCGTATGCCAAGTTAATCGCATGCGCCCTTAGATTGAGGGGTGTGTTTCTGTCTACGGGTGGAGGAAGAAATTTTAAAGTTTTAAAATGTAACAGCATATTCGTAATCAGCGATCCTTAAGACCCCCGAGTAACAAGTTTCACGCAAATAAAATCAAATTTTGAAAAATTGGTCCGCCATATTGGATCCGTCATTCTGAATTTTAAAAACTTAACTGCATATTTATAATCAGCGACCCTTAAAACCTTCAAAACCACTATACACTTTATTATGCCTGGGCGTGCGTGTAAGTATGTTAAAATCCTTTCTGTTTTCATTTTCTTCCTCCACCCCTAGATAAAAACACACCCCTCGCTCTAAGGGCGCATGCGATTAATTGGGCATACGGTTAATTTAAAAGGGCTTGATTCAGCCTTTAATTTCCGATATTAGCGAAGTTTGTAGCACGTCATGGTTCAGCTCTAAAATTTTTCAAACATGGCTACAAATGCCGTATTTAGGGGTTTTAACACCTATTTTCTCAAGAGCGTGACGTGGTGGGAAGGTTTTGAACCCAGATTCGTGTTCAGCACGAAAAATCCATTCGAAAATACTAGGTGCCATCTTATTCGCAAAGCTCATGCAGGACGGTGTCTCCATTCCTCGGTCTTTTGGGATAAGAAGATTATTTATGATGTCCTGCATCTTACCGATAAGTCTTCTCACTGAACAGCAAGCCAGTGCGTTGAATCTTTGCATTCAACTGATAATAAGCATCAGTTCGAGCTCAAAGGGACCGCTCCTCCCTAACCTGGCCGTATTCCCTCTACGGTCGGCTAGGTAGAGTGAATGAGGCTCACTTTTTGTGCAAAGGGGTCCGCGAATTCTTAACGAGTAATGTAATAGTAGATATAAAGATTCAAGAAAGAATTCAAGAAAGATTCAATAAAGATTCAAGAAAAAATATATAAGAATTAGGAATGTTTAAGAATGCAGAAATTTCATTTGAAAATCTCCAAAGTGGAATTGTTAAAAAAAGGCTCCGAATTCCATACTTTTCAAGTGTAACCCTTGAGAATTGACTAATGTGCAATTCCATACTTTTTAAAATTCAACAATTTTCAATTCTTGAAGCAGCATCTTTCATTGGCATTTTTTATCGCAGAATCTCAAAAGAGAAAGGTATCTTTTGTTGCGCAAAAATTATAATCGCAGCATTGATTTGGAGGGGCACATTTCCCCTTTTCAATTTCGTTTGAATTTCTATTTTCGAGACTGAGCCGAAAATGAAACGAAATCGAAAAGAAAATGAATCGAAATTTTTGTCAAGTCTGGCAATGGAGATTTCACTCTCGCCTCACTCTCGAAACTTGCGAGGATTTCCCAATTTGCAATTTTCGACAGTGAGGCGAGAGTAAGCTTTCATTGTCTTCACTTTCTGTTCACTCTCCATTCACTCTCTTCTCATTTTCTACCCGATCGCTCTCCACTTTCGTTTTTTACATTTTTTTCGATTACTCAAAAACGCTCTTTTGTATGTGGCCTCAACTTATCCTCGTCTTCTTCAAACTAAGTCAGAAGTCATAAAATATGCAATCAATGCAAGTTCGAGATTCGGTGTTGTACATTCTTTCATTAAAGTTGTAATTTGTTGTGATTGTTTGCGACTAGTTTGCCAGTACGCGGTCTTGAGAAGAATAGAAATTATTGGAGTGTTTGAAGCGATTGGTCAAAACTACACACAAACAACAGACGCATTTTAAAAACGATGTAACCCAACAAATGGTACTTTTGTAATCCCGGTGGATTGTACTACTTCTGCCTGTGTTAGTGTTGTTGTTGATGATTCAACGTACATTGGAATACCAATTATTCAAAAAGAATTGAAATAATGTCACATGGCATGAAGTAAGATCGGGTTTTCATTTAAAAAGAACAAGTAGAAATTTAACAAATACCGCGCAATTGGATAATTGAAAAGGTTTATATTTGTTGAAAACATTCCGAAATGTTTTTAAAAAATTGGTGAAATAGGAGTGCTTTATAAACAGGTATGTGACAGAAAAAAGGTGAACATAAGCTCTAGTAGTAAATTTCAAAATATGACGGATAGAAACGCGGTCACGTGTAAATATTATCTGTTTCGAGTAAGTAATTGTCTGCTGGGCACGAAAACTTTTATAAAAACTCCGAGGTAGAACCATGTATTTAATGTTTGCCGATGATATTTCACTTTTTAGGCCTTATTTTTTTATCAGCAAAAGTTTTTTTCTAAACAGGCTAAGGGTTTCCTAATCATTTTGATCAATAATATAATAAAAATTGGAAAAAAAATTAATGATTTCTCATTGACAAACTAATTATTTCTGGACTGAAAAATTGATTTTTTTTCTTAATTTATTTTTAGCACAAAATTTCGATATGCTGAGTAGAAAGAATTTTTTTCAGACGAAATATCAATGTAACTCAATTTTTAACTTTACTACTCCTTACACAATCGATTCTTATCTCAATTTCGCTTGAATCTTTATTATGAGATATGGAGAGTATAAGGAAATTGAAACGGAACTTTTAACTTTGATTTTGGAATTGAAATTTCGCCTCAATTTCTCTACACTCTCGAATACTAGTAATGTAGAGTATAAGGAAATTAAAACGATATTTAAAACTTTGACTCGGGCAACATCTCCTTTATCTCCAATGGATGACCCTTTCATTGTTACGAGATAAAGGCCTGTGACAAACACTGCAATGATGAAAAACTGGCTCAATTAAATTTTAATTAGCTGAATTAATTTCCTGATATAATTTACAACAAAAATGAAGAAAAAAAGTTTAGAAACATCAGTAAATATAATCAATAATAAAGGTAATCTTTATGTGAATGTAAAATTACCAAAACCCAAGCCAAAACTCTCAAGTGGAATTGAACGGATTAACTAATTTTTTCTATATTATTTTAATCTTCTCGTCATTATCTAACGAACCTAATGCAGCCTATTAAAATTAAATTCCTTAATATTTTAATAATTTTGAATTTCTGTCAACCGGCTGTAGTCCTTTGATAGTAGGAAGGTAAGGTGAGGCATGCAACCGCCAGCATATACCCCCTGGGTTCCAGTATCCTCAAAAAATTACTACTCAGATTCAATTTATTAATATTTTAGTAATTTTTAATTTTGCTCGACCGGCTCTAATCCTCTAACAACGGGAAGGTCACGCGAAACAAGCAACCGCCAGCATGGCACGCAGACAATTCTCCCCCCTAGGTTCGAGTATTTCCAAAAATTATACGGTGGTGCTACCGCTGCACCGTTCCCAAGGCAGGGTAAAAGTGGGAGCGTCTGTTTTCAGTTCACCATGGGTACACTCCCGAAAATGTGTTGCACGTTTCCAGGTGTAAAAACACAGCTTACTTTCAGTTGAAAATAAAAAATAAATATAAGGCTTTTTAAAAAAAAAATCGCTTAAGTCGTGCATATTTAGATTACATGATAAAAATATTACATCAAACAATTCGTCCTTGTAGTCGTATTTTGTATTATTCTAAAAACAGACTCGTTTGCAGCACCTCAAGTGAATAATTAACAGATCTAACTTACAGTCAGCTGTATTTACGTCCATTTAGAGAGAATTTTTCAAAAATTTCCACCAGTACGTTGCACTTTCATTACGATTATCGTACGAATTATAGATTATTAGTTAAATTGAATATATTTGACAAGATTTGAAGATATGAAAGCACTTTAAGTGTGCACGCACTCTGTTATACCAACCTGTATTTTAAATTTGATATACATGTATATTAAATTCATTATATTATTGCATGTTCATATTTCAGTAGCGTTAGTGCAAATTTGCTTCAAATATATGTATATTATACCTTATACAGATTGAAAACTAAGTTCAGTATTATTTACATTTCATATTAAATTCATATTCTTAATGCCCCTTTTTCACTCACCTTAACTCACCTCTTTATCATCCTCCTGTTACTCTCACGTCGTCGTCCCCACGACTCATTCTTGTACCTTCTACTTCCTCACACAACTATGACCACCTTCGTTAATCTCTTTTGATGAATGCTATAATCTATCTCTCCCAAAATCTTCGACCTTCCGCCCTACACGTCTCTTCCATCTCTCATGTCACATTTCGGAAAAATCTTCAGTCCACATCTAAGTAAAAAAGATGCAGCGCATCACATTTCGGTGTGTCACATTTGCAGCGATTCACATTGTGACAGTTCTCATTTTCGATAGGAAAAGTATTACTTCACAATTGAGTGACAAGAAAGCAGCATGTCACATTGCGGCGAGTCACATCTGCTTCATGTCAATTTGTGGCGAGCGAGGTGGCAAGTCGCACTTATTGTAAGGTAAATTTTAAGTTTATATTTGGTGTGAGTAAGTAGAAAGGGGAAAAGATAGAAAAGAGAAGGGATGGAACGGATTTGGAGTGGGATAGAAAGGGGTAAGGAGGTTAAGATGCATTAGAGGAGGGCAAGCGTGGATTCGGATTTGTTTCCACTTACGTGTGGACTTGAGGTAGTTCTCGCAAAATATCCCTTACTGTACCAAATATCTGAAATTTTCTCAATATATAGAGGAGATTATTATGCAACGAATATCAAAGAAAAATTCTAATTTTTTCTTGAGTTTAGTGTGACAGATACAACTTTCCAAAGAATAATATTTTGTTCACGCGAGAAACACTAATTTTCAAACAACATTTTCCGCTACTTATTGAAAAATCTAAAATCGAAATAATCCAATATTCAAAAAGGAGTTGAAGGTGTCAAATTTTGATCCGGTGCAGTTCCGAAAAGTACTTACTTGGGATTGATTTGAAACTAGGAAAACCCACGTATTTTGACTCGCTGATTACGAAAATAATAGCGAAAATACCCGAAAATTTGATTTTCAAGGTCAAAACACCAAAAAACGGTGTTTTTTCATTTTTTCATTATATTTCGATAATACAATAATGTAGGTCACATACCTTCCCCTTTCCAACATCTCGTGTGAGGCGGAAATGCACTCCTATGATTAGACACAGAAATAATTCTGGTCAAACCCCTACCCTTTTCCAACGTCACGTGAGGGTAGGGAAGGCAGCCCTGTGACTGGTTACTGAAATAATGGAGGTCACATACTTTCCTTTTCACAACTTCTCGCAGAGGGAGGGAAGGCACCCCTATGATTAGCCACAGCAATAATGTAGGTCACATACTTTTCCCTGTCCAATGTCTCGTCGTGTGGGGGGGGGGCAGGAAGGCACCCCTGTGACTAGTCACAGAAATAATGTTGGTCAAACCACTACCCTTTTCTACCGTCACATGGCGGGCGAAAAGGCACACCTGCGACTGAGTACAGAAATAATGTTCGTCAACCCCCTACCATTTTCCAACGTCACATATAGGGCAGGAAGGCACACCGGTGACGTGGTGCAGAAATAATGTTGTTGAAACCCCTATCCTTTTCCAACGTCGCATGGGTAGCGGGAAAGCAACCCTGTAACTGGTCACAGAAATAATGTAGATCACATACCATCCCCTTTCCAAATTCTGGCGGAGGCCGGAATGGCACCCCTATGACTAGCTCCCGAAATAATGTAGGTCACATACTTTCCCCTTTCCAGCGTCTAGTGGGGGGCACACCCCTGTGTCTAGTCACAGAAATAATGTTGGTCAAACTCCTACCCGTTTCCAACGTCAGACGGGGGACGGGAAGGCGCACCTGTGACTGGGTACAGAAATAATTTTGGTCAAACCCCTACCCTTTTCCAACTTATCGTGGGGGGCGTGAAGGCACCCCTGTGATTGGTTACAGAAATTACGTTGGTCAAACCCTGACCCCTTTTCCAACAGGACATGGGGGCGGGAAGCCACGCGTGTGACTGGGTACAGAAATAATGTTGGTCAAACCCCTACCGATTTCCAACGTATCGTGGCGGGCGAGAAGGCACCCATGCGACTGCTCACAGAAAGACTGTTGGTAAATCCCAACCCTTTATTAACGTCTCGTGGTGGAGAGGAGTGCGACAAATAGGTTTGTGCACGTTCAATATGGCGTCCACATATTCTCATTTCGTTCCATAACTTCAAAATAGCACCGTTATCGGTATGCGGTATTATGTTGCGTGCAATAAACATTAATTTATAAATAATGGACTTTTCAGAGTCTCGAGTTCTTGAGTTTATTTCAAAAAATGATATTACATTCTCTTTATACAAAGAAAATAAAAAATAAAGAAGATTGTATAAATTATTAAAGAAAATAATATCATATTTAATCTTTATTAACATACCTGTGACCCAAAAGGCGCTTGTATCTAATGTTGCGCAATAAATTATTACAAAATAAACATTCGTCTGCAAACTGATCATTGTTATTCACTTTTATTTT
>CAKNWW010077910.1:0-10668 GCA_932074435.1 Andricus kollari
ACACCAGAGAAGATCGAGGCATTTTGAAGAGAAGTCCAGCATCCACTGAAAGAACACTCGAAAATTATAAATATCTTCAAGGAGATGTGCAGTGCCCTCATAACAACTTAGGAGGAATGCCCACCTATCACTACCGAGGAGGTGAGAAACGTATTAAGAGGCATGAAGAACTATTCCGCTCCGGGACCAGGTGGTATCAAGACCTTCTGGTGGAAGAAGTTTCCTTCAACTTCCCTTCAACTTCCCTCCACTTCTCGGATCTCCATTTCTGATAAATTGGCGCAACCCAGCTCTTCAAGCTTCAAGGACCAACAAACTGTACTTGTTCGTCAAATCAATAAGTTGTTCTTTTTTATCGCTGGTGATTCTGTCTTCCGTCATCGACACATCTCCGTCGCGTGGTTCACTTTCTGGTTTCAGAACTGGAGCTGTTTCGATGTTCTTTATGTCGCGAGCCACAGCGTCGCCTACATTACTTACCATTTCTTTCCTTTCGAAATTTGTCATCATGGTTTCCATGGGACCTGCACCAGAATTAACTTGAACAAAATACGAGGATGCTGGTGGGATACATACATTTTGAGCAATAACCACTTCATTTCTAGGATTCATGTCTGCAGCCTCCGTCGGTACTTCATCAATTAGCTTTTAAAGTTCTCTCCAGAACCATGTGCGACATCCTTCAAATGATCGCCCAATTCCCGCCTGATGCAACCAACTTCTACCGATCAGCATGTCTCGAGGAATCTCAACATCAGATACCACCTGTGCTCTGATAGGTTCTCCGATAACTCCATCAATTTCCAATAGAAGGTCTACTGCTCCATCCGCTTGTGCTGTACCTCCAATTCCTATCATTGCTTTACTTCCTGGGGTATCGTTCATTGAGATCACAGGAAACCTACAATTATTGACAATTGAAGATCGAATGAAACAATCTAAACTTCCTTCATCCAACCAAACCTAACATCACGTACACTTCGTTGACTACGACTCTCTTTCATGAGATCGGACGATAAACAATTCAATGGTATTGATCCCTATGGAAGGTTTTTCGACCTTGGATGGGCAATCTCTGCTTAGGTGTCCTTTATTTTTGCATCTGTAGGAGACATTCTTGCCACTTTGGGGACAATCTTTCTTGAAATGCCGTTCGTCGCTACAGTTATAACACTTATCTCTTCTTTTGAGCGTTAGCGTTGGTTTAGATGTCTCTTTACGAATCTCAGATGATGCCTGCTTTAAGGCTGATGATTCAGTCTTTTGATGCTTCTTGGATTCTTCTGGCCTCATCGCCTTTGCTGGTGTTCTAGTCTGATTTACACCATCCAAATCTGTCAAATCGTCTAACAATTGTAATCTTGAACTGAGCTAAACAAACAAATCATGACACCACAGACCATCCAAAACTTCAATTTTTTTTCGCTCAAGGCTAATTTTAGTTTTCAACATAAGTATAATTTGTCTACAATATAAACCATAGTAGATTCACCTGCTACTTGCTTACGCTCGGAAAGTAATCTCCATGTTTCCGTTGTAGACTGATCCCGAATGAAGATTCTCTGGAATCTACGTCGAGAATCACTCCACGACTTGATGAGACTTCTCTTCGCCGACCACCATTCACGAGCTGTCTCCCTTAATCCGGTTACAGCTGCTCTCAATTTTGTTTGCGTCATCCCACCCAAACAGTTTCGTTATATCTTCTAGGTCTTCCAGCCAAATCTTCGCAGTGCGCGTCTTACCCTTACCATTTTATTCTCGAACTTTAGACACCGATGGTTGTATCCACTTATGTTATGAGCGATTTTCATCTTTCAACACTTTCGGTTCGTTCGCGACGCCAACTAACGCTTTAAGTAGCCCTTTGATTACACGCGGTCTCGCCTGAATTTAAAATCGAATCTTCATCCCTACCTGAACCAGTCTGAAAATATGCTTCACGGCGAGTTACACGATACATTGTTTCTTGGTGCTGATTCTAACGGGAAGCCGTAATATCAACCTGTTCGCATATCAGCTTGTTGCCTCTCATATTGCTCCCACATTTGTGCTTGTACGGAAACATAACTCCCTTCGATCTGACTCGCGACTCTAGCATTGTCGACCGCATTTGATCGCAAATGTTCACTGCCCAAACTCGCTTGACTCAATTGATCGTCTCTCTCTCAGTATTTTTTCTCCACTTACGTAAAATGAAGCACAATTTTGCCACGAGAAACGCCGCCCAACTTTCAGGTTAAGTTACACCAAACCCCTCTCCGCCGCGCACCCTGTCCACCGTGAGACTCCCTCCCCTCTTCCTGCCACTAATCTAGTCAGATCAAACAGTTTTCTCACTAACAAACGTATGATATTAACCTTTTATATCTGAGATATTGAAAAAGTGAAATTTTATCGGAGCAATTTCGTTGACGTGTGGCGTGGCGACAAAAAATTTTAACCCCGCTTTGTCGTATCTTGAAAAATCGTCGTGTGTGTTTTGCTCTTTAATATCTTGGATATTGTCAGGTAAAATCTTCTTTTTAATATCTATGGATGCTCTACTTCAATATCTAGATTTCCGTCCCATAGTTAAATCGCTAAGATATTAATTATTATATAATATCTAGATAGTCTTCTTTAATATTTATTTTTCTCCGCAAATGATGTACTTTTTTGGAAATTGGTTTGAATTGGTTTAACAGTGATATTCCGGCACAGTACATTAAAATTTAATAAAAAATGTGATTTATAATTAAATTGCCTAACCAAATTCGCTGTCTGTGAAATTTGTTGAAGTTAGAGGTACTTTTTTTAAATTTGTATCAATTGGTTTGGGAGTGATATGCGGAGCAATGCATTGACATTTTATAAATATATTATTGTGATAAAAAACAGCATAAACAAATTAGCCGTTTGCGTAATTTTTTATGGAAAAAGGTCTATTCAAAAAGAGTTCGAAAAAGATATTCTGTTACGATCCTGCGCAGAACTTCTATTTGACCTACAATGCGGGCTGCGAAGACTATATCAACACATAAAATGCAAATTTGTTTATAACGATCGCATTTATCAAAAAAAACTCAATGACCTGCTTTGGAATATCACTGGCGAACCAACTGAAACAAATTTTAAAAGGTTTGCATTTTTTATATTATTTGTTTATAACAATAAGATATATACTTTCATTTATTTTTCCAATGCTTTTACATGACTTCAAATTGAAATACAGACAAAAGTCATTTTATAAATATTCAAAATCATTACAAAATCTCAGACTGCTGTTTATAACAATATTATTTTTAATGATAAATGACTAACTTATTATAAACTTCTAATTAGTATTTTTCATCAACTTCTTTTAAAAATCGGCTCTCGCAGATTACTTAAAAATGTATTTACCACGCGTTAAAGAAAACTTTAAAATCAGTTAAAAATATAAGGCGGAATATTATTTTGCTTATTTTTTCACGTAATATTCACACAGCGAGCCAAGGCACGTGGCATTTGGCCGTAAAACTCAATAAGAATTTCTATCTTAAGAATTTAATAATATCCCTTCATTTTATAGACGGATACATTATTATGGAGGATGACCTGACATTTAATAAAAAGCATTATGCCAAAATAGTAGTTGGACAGACTTTTAAGCAGTTTTTTATTTTGTTTTTGCAGTTTGGGACAGGTGGGCGACAAGATATGTTGTATACTTCTTCCTTTATATTTTCTAAACAAAGTCTCATAAGATTTAAGAATGTGGTTAATTAGCGGGACTTAAAGTGGTAAAGTTGGTAAAAACTACTCTTACAATTATTTAAGATAACATTGTTTAAACTACCGTAGCCAGAAAGTGGCTAAGGTTTGGGTACAAAATTTAGCTTCTTCTCTTAAGTAAACCTTGGTTCTGAGGAGGCGTGAGTGAGCGAAAGAGCACCCGGATTTTAATCTACTTATACTATTACATAATTATTGCTTACAAATCTTTACTGTTCTAATCCAAGCGACTTCTGTTTCCTTTTTCTTTAAATTTTCCTTCTAGTCTACTTCAATTTTTCAACTTTTTCACATTCCTTCTTTCATTCTTTTTCATTAGCATACAGCTTTCTCCAACTCCTTCATCCACCTCTAACCCAATCCATCCTCCCCTAGCATGTTTACCACATTCACTTGCCAGCTTCGTTCAGCTTCCATTTCTGTCCTACATCCTTCCCATACATACTTCCATGTTTCCTGCTTCTCTCATACATATATTCTGCACTTTCTGTTCTCTTTTTTCTCCAATACATCCCTTCCTTTACCTAGTTTCCTAATCTAAATCTTGCTATTTTAGTTTATTTTACATGTTCCTATCCCTTTTCTAAATAATTGGATACCATTTTTTTTAACATCATGTACCATTTATAATTTTTTTATTTCTCAATCATCCACCATCTTTCTATCAATTGTCTTCCCTGTGCCGTCTCTTCAATCCTACAAAGCTTACTCCAGGCCCCTCTTCTATATCTCTAACCCTAAAGAACTCCCTCCTTTCTTCTTCCCATCTATTTCATACATTAACTCCGCAGCTTTTTTATTCTTCCTCATATATAAGCGCTTTGCTCTATATTTGTTGGCAATGTATCTCTCAAATATTTAAACTTCATTACTTCTTCTAACCTCACTCCCTTCCATCTGCCAGTCCATTCTTTCTTTGTCCCTCCTCCTTTATTAAACCTCATTATCTATATTCTTTTCTACATATAAATTCAACTTTTTCCTATGTGAGCATTTCTCCAATCCTGTATTTGAGCCCGTGTATCTCCTCACCATCCTGTTATCTTTATTTTTTCTTCCAATTCTGACATTAATATAATAAATAAAAGTGGGCTCAGAGGATATGCCGCTTTTTGTCTCTCTAAATATTTCCGATACTCTCTTTATTAGGCCCTCTCGTATCCCCATTTTCACCAAACATTTTATATCACAATTAAGTCGAATAAGTCAAACGACGCCATAAAGTCCACGAACGTTGCTATAATCGCCCCTTCCTCGACTTCTTTCTTCAATCTCTCCGATAAAACAGTTACATTGACTTTATAAAATGTTGACGTTAGCGTCACTCCCCATCTCTTTCCTAAAATATTTTCTTTCTTTCCTAACTTTCCCCTCTACCCCTCCTAGAAAATTCTCAAAATATATTTTCCACTCTACCATTTCAATATCCTGGTTGCTGGTGTGCTAGTAAAGAATAAGTGCTATTAGGAATACTCGCCGTTGAAGGTTTCCTAAGCCTCTTCGTCTTCTGCAATAGAGCATATTTGTTCTATTGTTACATGTTTTACGACCGTGTGATTGGATCCCTATAAACGGGCTCTTCAGTGTAAATGTCGGATCCCTATGAGCGGATGCATGTGATGAGTGGGGTTTGAAATATTCGAAATTTTCCGAAATGTGCACATATGATTCAAAATAATCAAAAATTTTCAAAAAGTTTCAAATTGATCAAAAACTTAATGTTTTTGTAATTTTTCATTACTGTTCACTAGTGAAAACTTTTTAACAATTTGATTAATATAATAATTTGCACTTCGCTACTGCAAAAATTTTACTTTTCTCTTCTCCGTAGAGGAAGGGTTTATACTTTCTTTTATGTCCGTCTCCGTGATTCTCTAGGAAGCTTTAAACATCACTCGTAATATGCGCAGGACAAGGCAGAGCTAGACTATTGCTGCTACCTGACAAAATATGTGTTCTCAGCCCCAGCGCGTATGAGTAGTGCCGGAAGGAGACGGGCGGATTCGAGAGAGCCTAGTAGCCAAGATGGTCGAAACTGATTATCAAGGTTTGGACCTGTGAGCACGTAAAGCCTGGGTCATCTGATGCACGGTAGAAATGCTATGCTCCGATAGTATGTTCTAGTATGAGTAAGAGACCCATTTGACTGACGCCGCACGAGGTACCGATGGAGTGAAGAAGAAGCGTCTTCCTTTTTCGCATTCGACTGCACTTGCTTCATACCAAATTAACGGGTACGAGCGAGAAGGAGAGTGAAAAAAAGAAACGAAAGCAGTCTGGGCGCAATGATTCCTTACACACAAGTAAATGCCATGGAAAAGAGAGAAATCGTCTGTTTCTTTTTTGCACTCTCCCTCTCGCTTGGACCCGTGAATTTGGTATGAAGCAAGTGCATGCGAACGCGAAAAAAGAAGACGCTTCTTCCTTACTCCAACGGTACCTCGTGCGGTGTCAGTCGAATGGGTCTCTCTCACTCCTACTAGAACATACTCTCACAGCATGGCATTTCTATTGTGCATCAGACAAACCAGGCTTCACGCGCTCACAGGTCCAAACCTTGATAAATCAGTTTCGACCATCTTGGCTACTGGGCTCTCTCGAATCCGCTCGTCTCCTTCCGGCACTATTCATACGCGCTGGGGCTGAGAACATATATTTTGTCAGGTGGCAGCAATAGTCTAGCCCTGCCTCGTCCTGCGCATATTACGAGTGATGTTTAAAGAAACGTAGAGAATTATATTCTCTTTCAATCAGTTATAATAAATACGAGCATTGCGCAAAAAGAGGGTGTACAAACGGATGTCGTAGATTCGGCAAGCGAATTGATGATAATTTCGACGAACTTCTTCAAGAGTCACGGACATAAAAGAACGTATAAACCCTTCCTCTACGGAGAAGAGAAAAGTGAAATTTGTGTAGTAGCTACACTTACTTAGGGATTCCCTTTTCAGAATGAGCTATATTTGCTTTAGCGACTAAATCTGTAATAATGAGACAAATCTTCTTAAAAGTTTAGTATCTAGTATATTATTGTGTGGAGTCTTAGATACTAGGGCGAAGTGCAAATGATTATATTACCCGAATCATTAAAGAGTTTTTACTAGTGAACAGTAATGAAAAATTACAAACACAAGAAGTTTCTGATCAATTTAAAATTTGTTGAAAATGAAGATAAAAAGATAGGGAGGAGATAGTCGGACTCAAATACAGGATTGGAGAAATGCTCACGTAGGAGAAAGATGAATTTATATGTAGAAAAGAATATAGATAATGAAGTATAATAAAGTAGGAGGGACAATGAAACAATGTACTAGGAGATGGAAGGAAGTGAAGTTATAAGAAGTAAAGGAGTTGAAATATTTGAGATATACCTTGCAAACAAATAGAGAGCATAGAGCTTATATATGAGAAAGAATGAAAAAGCAGCAGAGGCAATGAAACAAATAGATGGGAAGAAGAAAAGAGGGAGTTCTTTAGTGTTAGAGATATAGGAGAGGGGACTGGAGGTAAGCTTTGAAGGATTGGAGATACGGGACAGGGAAGGCAATTGATAGAAAGATGGGGGATGATTGAGGAATAAAAAAATAATAAATGGTACAATGATGGTAAAAAAGGGGTATCAAATTATTTAGAAAATGGATTTGAAGATGTAAAATAAACAAAAATAGCAAGATTTAGATTGGGAAACTAGGTAAAGGAAGGGATGTATTGGAGAAAAAAAGAGAAAAGAAAGTGCAGAATATATGAATGAGAGAAGGAGGAAACATGGAAGTATGTATGGGAAGGATGTACGACAGAAATGGAAGCTAAACGAAGATGGCAAGTGAATGTGGTAAAGATTCTAGGAGAGGATGGCTTGGGTTAGAGGTGGGTGAAGGGGTTGCAGAAAGCTAGAGGCGAATGAAAAAGAATGAAAGAATGCATGTGAAAAAATGAAAAATGTAATGATGGGGTGAAATGGAAAATGCTTACGTACATAAAACATTCGCAATTTTAGCCTACATACCCGACCCTATCTTCACGTGATGCGCGTAGGACTTTTGTTATCTTTTATGAACTAGTTGACAATTTGTCAGATACATTTAACATGGAAGATCAGATTCAAAATCCCGCGATATTGAAAGTCAAGTCCTGGAACCGGATCAGTCCGATATATACCACTTTGAGTAAGTGCCTGCATTACACGCCAAATTTATAACAATAAAAACCTGTTCGTAAAATGTCTGGTGCTTTTCGACGAAAATTCGATTTAGGCGATTTTTGACACTCTCCTAATCTGTGAAGGTTTTTCCATTCAGGGAACTTTGCAAGGATCGGAATTAATGGAAATCAGAGGGTGCTAAGTCAAGTGAATATGAAGGATGAGGCAAAACATCTAAGCGAAGGCTCAACAATTTTTTCGAGCGTCAACAATCACCTTTATTGGTTTTTCATCGAAAAGCCCCAGACTTTTTACGAACGCGGTATAATGAACTTGGTGAAAAGATAACAAGAGGTCATAGAGAGAAATGGCAATTATGTAATTGACTGAACTTGGTTTTCTCTGAGTGTTTGATTAATGATCAGGTACTTAATTGCTAGTGGAGCGTATTGGGGTTTAAATAACCACAACCCAATTTCTAGTTGCAAAGGAAAGAGTTTATTCTATGGCATAAAAAACCTCCACTCCATGAGTGGAGGAAAAAGCCGAAAATCAAATAGTGATCACAAAAGTAAGTCAGAAATTACCTTATCCATACCGTGGTAAACACAAATAATCCAACATAAGACTCGTTCAAAACATTGGGATGACAACCAGTCCGCCATACATTAATCCACTCAAATGGCAGATGCACATAATCCAAACATGAGACTCGTTCTTATCATATATTAATCCACACAAATGGCAGGCACACACAATCCAACATGAGACTCGTTCACACTCGCAAAATGGAACCTCTCACCACAAAGGGTCAACTTGAACTGAACTTTTAAGAAAATAATAGTTATAAAAGTGAAAACAAATTCCTGATCCAATTACATATAAAGTCGTGGGAAAAGGTTCCATTCTACCTGCTGGGCGCTGACCTTCGAGCTACGCGCAGAGCTTACAGTTTTATTTCGGGTGCATCCCCTTTTCTGAGAATGGATAAACTAAAGAGACAATAAACTAAGTCAAGCTCGCCACAATGTCAGACGACGGTAAAAAGCAGCCAAACACTGAGCAATAAATAATGATAAGTTGTCCACAAAAAACCGAGCGGACTTATGTGCCAACCCAATATTTCTAGGTATCAAAGTTCGGAGTTTATTCCAGTACAACCATCCAAGATTCAAAGCCGAGTCAATTATGATTATTCGTATCGTGAGAGGAGTAAGAAAATTTTTCGATCTTCTCGGTCGGAAAATCGAAAATTTGTCTTGCACCTCTCACATTGTACTTATACTGGATACTTTTTGGAACATCGAATCATACATTTGTATCATTTATTTGAATATTTTTCCCTATCGTGGAGAAAAAATTCCCTTCCGGGCGAACCTTAGCTGCCTAGTTGAGTGCCACATCGGCTGGTGGTAAACCAGAAGCCCGCAAATTAGAAAGTACCGCTGGTAGAGGTTTAAACAGAGCTTATCTGCGACAGCTCGATCCACGTTTCGTATAAGCACATGATATCCCGCTCTCCAAATGCCTGACTGATGTTTCCGATATTCACAAACCCGTAGATGTCCAAAAAAATTATTTTGAAAGGTGTTTTCACTACCTTCGGTTGACTTAAACTTTTTCAGGTGCATTCGGAGGTTGTTTTTTCTGTTTTAATAATACGGTATGGAATTTAAATTCGCACAGTCTTCTTCATCCGTTGATAGCCTCCCTCCAGCATTTCATTTCTTTTTGTAATACACATTAGCCCGTTTTATATATAATCTCCACTTGTCTGACAGGCGATTTCCAGCTACTTTTCCTGGTCTGAAAGCCTCTGCCAGAGCGAAGTCCAGAATTTTCGATTTCGCTCTCTTAAAAATATCCGGCTTCATCCAGGTTTCAATGTTTGTTGATAGTTTGCCTATCATTTTCCTCAGGTCACCTTCCATTGTAAGGCTGATATTAGACCAAGCATAACCACTGTGAACTTTAATAATCACCTCGATATTTTATAACGTACAACGAGTTAAATCACCAGTGCCACTATATGCATCAGGTATGTCGAGATTATCAACTTTTATACTAATTATAGTCCAGTCATCTGGCAGCAAAAATATATAGGCAACATATATAGAAATATATAGGCAACATTTTGAGCAAAAATGAAAAAAAAAAGTTACTGGCATATTTAAAAAAGAAAACGTTCCTGCCCCTAACAAATCACGAGTAATAACCATCTTAATTTAGCATAAGCTAAAAAAAGGCGAAAAAGTTTCTACCCCTTACAGGTCACGAGTAATGATATTGCAAAGTGTGCCCTCGCTCAATTTAGTGACTAAAGCGCGTAGAACTAAACCGCGGACATTGTTTAACATTTATTTACCATATAAGTGTCTGGATTGATTGAAGATGAATATTTAGTCATTCTTTAATAAAAAATTAATAATTATTTACATTATTATATGTCCGATATCCATAGAATTTGCAATTTTTTGACTTTATTTTCGGCAATTTATGTTAGGGAGACTTATTATTATATATTAAAAATGGATAGGATTGTTTTTAATCAATAAAGAAATAATTTTTTAAACATATATATTTTCACCACCCATGGATTGTGCATTTTTTGCATTTTTGATTGCAATTTTTGTTAGAGAGGCTTATTATAATTGAGAAAATACCTTTCCATTACTTAGAAGTTATTTAGAACTTTGTTACTCAGAAGTTTTACTGTCTCAATAGCAAAATTGAATGGCAACATCACAAAATGCATTCTAAGCGTTCTACTG
>CAKNWW010077972.1:0-10682 GCA_932074435.1 Andricus kollari
ATGTATGTATGTATGTATGTATATATGTATATTAAAACCCATATTTGCAATTTTACGCCGATTGACAAAGCATGGGCCAGTCACAATTTAATATTTGAATTTAATGTAATGCCTGAAAGGTGCCAGGCCGTTTGTAAAATAAACTGATTTCATTGAAATCGTATTCTCATTACATTTATCAAAGGGTCTTCCTAAACTCACTTTACGACGCAACAAAACTGATTACGTCCATGATAAAACTAGTTTTAAGTTTATTATTGAACTGTAATTCAAAAGAAAACCATTACTCGAATTTAACTTCGAAAAAGATTCAACTTGCAATTCGACGCGTTAAATTGTTGCTTTTAGTAGTAGGCTATAGAGTGTACCTTCCAAAATGACGTCGACCTTACATGACCTATGATGTCAAAAACGATGCCGTACTGGTCGATATTCTTACCACCCATCGCAAAAATCGACATATTTCACTCCCGTTATGGGAATTTACATGGCCGCGAAAAGCCCTACCCACAAATCAATACCTCGCATAGACACACATTACTACATTCAATGAAAGTGAGAAATGACTGACATACAATTACCGACTAGTACTTTCGAAGCCGACTCATATTTACGCAATAAAGCTCCATGCTCAGTTCATCTTGTATAAGCTCCTCGTTAAATACAATCGGTTTAGTCGTCAAGACTCAATTTCCACTTTTTTAGTATCGCAAGTTAACAATAAGGTCGACGACCCAATTTTTTGTTTTCAATTACTGCGTCTACCGAGCTGGACGAACACAGCCAATTCTCTAGTCTTTCATACTCAGTAGCGAGTTTACTTCGCTACGCGTCACTAGTGTGCTTCACGGGCGACAAAGACTGTCTACTAGGCACACCGACGTACGGCAGTGTGCGTTTGGCGGAGCAGCTGATTCAACACCGCATAGTTCTGCGGGGTGAAAATTAGCGGGTTGTAATAATTAGACGCCACTATTTGCGTTGAATGAGTGTCCATCTTTCTCTCATTCCTCCCTTGGAGTGTGAGAGAGTCCAGTGTCGTGGAATATGATAACTTCATTCACGATTGCCTAGTCGTGATGTTTTGTGATGTTTTTTGAGTGACTTATGATTGATAGTAGGGACATCTGGCCCTGAGAGTGCCTAGTGAAAAACACATAAGAAAACAGGCTACCCCTTTCGAGGTTCCTGTCAGATGACAATTCGTAAGTACATTCCGTGCTCAACCAGGTATTCGTTCAAAAATAGTATTTTTAGAATTTGGATGTTAAAAAAGCTTCGAAAATGATGGCGAATTTTTTTTATGTGCAGTTTTTGCTAGTGAATAATAATAAAAAATTATAAACTAAAAAAAAATTTTTGCTCAATTTAGAATGTTTTGAAAATGGCCAAAACACATGGTTTTTTTTGGATTCAGTCCTATGCATGTTTCTTTGGTTCAAACTGAGGAAATTTCTGGATAGACATATTCAACTTTTTTACAAATGTATCCATAGGACTCAATCCAACAAAAAAAATGGTTTTTGCCATTTTCAAAAATTCTACATTGAGCAAAAAATTTTATTTTTTCATTTATAATTTTTTTATTATTATTCACTAGCAAAAACTGCCCTAGTCTGCACCTATCACTGGGATCTTGTTGACGTAAAATGCGGTCACGGTATACTAAGTTGGAAATGACAGCGTCATGGCACGCGAAAATGTAACCTCCTGTACCGGAATTTTCTTGTCGATAAATTGGTGGCGGAATTTTTCAACCTCTGCTTTCTTTACCTGAGTTTTTAGACGTGAAGCATCTAGATAAAGCAATGCACTTTCCTCACTTCTCATGTTAAATTTCAGGCCAAAGGTCTCAGCTGCCTGTTGAGTGGCTTTTTTAAAGGTACATGATCTTACGCGTTCTGATATTGAGAGACGTAAGCTCGTGCTTTGCCCATGGAGCTACACCGAACGAGTAGAGTAGAAGCGGCACGGCAAGCAACTTCGGAGAGACTATTTTACTGATGTTATGTTCTGAATGCGGCTCGACGAGAACGGTAGTAGTTGACCCCGGACCTCTTGGTGAAGCCTAGTATGTCAATCACTGATCGCGTTATAATTTCTGCAGGTTCCATAAAATGGGCCCCAAGGGTTTACTGCCTGAGCCTAGCTAATTCCGGGCACTGGCATAATACATGCAGGGATGTTTCATCATCCCTGCCGCATTTCCTGCACTCCTTCGTGGGGTCATACTCCATTCTGTGCACATGATAGTTCACGTGGTTGTGCCAAGTTAGGATCCGAACCACTGTCCTTATATCTTTCTTGGGAAAACCCAGGATTTCCTTGGTTCTGTCCATCCTGTAAGTATAGCCCAGGATGGATTTCGCCTGTCGGCAACCTTGGATTTTTTCCTAGTATACCGGCTGCTTTGTTCGGACCCAGCTTTTGATGGCCATCCCGATGCAGCAAGGCGCTACTCCCAGTACCGGTTCCGGTCCTGTGTATTCACTTGCTACAGCGCATTTTGCCATCTGGCCCGCCTTTTTGTTGCCCTTCATCCCTGTGTGACCAAGGACCCATACAAGAGCACATTGTTTTTTTCTGCAAGTTGGTTTAATACCATTTTGCATTCCCAAATTAGTTCTGATGTTATGTCTGGTTTCCCTGCTGCAGTTAGTGTTGCTTGGCTGTCCGATCAGATCGTAATCTGCCTGCCAGCAGCGTTTTCTTCTATTAATGTTTCAGCACAGCGAAGGACGGTCAGGACCTCGACCTGAAAGACAGAAGCATGTCGCCCAAGTGGGATACCTATCCCCCTCCTTCTCGTGCTGTCATAAATTCCTGCTCCTGCTCCTGACCCTCCCTCTCCCCTGGAGCCATCTGTATACCAGATTTCCGCTTGGAGGATCGGATTACCATTTGCTTTCCACATATACCTGCTGGAATGCAGACGCGGAAAGTTTTGGTGAAATTGAAGCGTTTTGTTATTTTATCTTGCCTCATCTCTAAATCGGCAGTGTGCAACACAAGGGGGTTCTTCACAGAGCATGAATCATATCGCCGCTGTGGGCGTAGTTCTCATTGCTCTCATCGAACCCCTAAACGCTAGAGTTCGTAATCGTCGCAGCCTGTCCTGCATCGTTTTAAGTTGCGCCCGTGGCAACCAGACCACGGCCGTCCATCTCTTGGCCGCAGCCTTTCTCCTTTTGGTTGGTTCGGATTCGCTTAAAACCCGGAAAGTGAACATCCATCAGGTGATTCAGCATTGCTTCTTCATCTTCGACAAACTCACCATTATCGAGCCTTATTAGCCCGGGGCGACCTTCGGATTTTTTGCCAGGATCTTGCGGTGCCTCCCTGTTTCCGGAATATCTTTCGATTCTTCGCAGAAGCCCCTCCAATCCTCCTGTTTATATTTTCTTATATTTTCATTGTATTCATACTGGGTCGTCTTATAGATATCCCACCCTGAAGGCAATTGAGTTCTATTTGCCCTGTTGCACAACGTTTGTGTCTTTTTACGGAGTCTCTCCAGGTGGGTATTCCATCATTCTGCTCCTTTCCTAGAATTAATTGTGCTTGTAGGGCAATTCTTCTCATATGATGTAGTCAGAGTCCTTCGCAGAAAATCCGCAGCGTTCTCTAATTCATAAATGGTACCATAGCTTGTGGGGATTTCCGCGAGCCTCTCTTTGATCTCCTCTTTATATCAATCCCAAAGTGTATTTCTGGGATTTCCGATCTTTGAAACCGCCAGTTTTTCTAGGGTAAACCGAAACAAGATATATTTATGGTTCGAGAGAGACTCCTCATCGGAGACTCTAGTCCACTACCTTGCTCTTCAGTATATTCGAGCATAGAGTCCAATTGAGAACCTTAGTCCTGTTTTTAGTCTGGAATGTGGGAGTATCACCCAAATTCAGAATCTCCAGCTCAGTGCCCGCTAGGTATTCGATTAAATATCTCCCTCTGTCATTGATGTGCGTGCTCTCCCATACCGTATGGTGAGAGTTTGTCCGAGAAATAAGCCGAAGCAATAACCACCTCTAGCCTTTCTCCGTTTCTGCCTCTAAGTCTCACCTTAATAACGGTGAGTTCTCTGGAGCAGAGTTTAGGTACCAAGATCGCATACATGCCCTTGACGGCTAGGCACGCCCTTGGAGTTTTTTCGCGCGGCCCCTTATACAGGGTGTCCCAGACTCAAGTGTCCGGATTTATATAGCTGTATACAAATTTAAAAAATAAATCAAAAATTCCTTTTCCAAAAATCAGCTTAAGTTTTATTTTTTCACTACACTACGTTGGACTCCCTCTCACGCATGCAACAACTTTTTATACCGCGCTGCTGATTGGTCCAGCTTGCATATTTTATAACTTGAAAACTAAAACTTCAACTGAGAGCAACAGGGAGATCGCTGAAGAGGCGCAATGGGTCAGCGAGCAACTGTTGATTCTCCCTGACCCACCCCTCCAGTTTCTGTATTCTCCTCCTTGCGCCAGATAACACCCGTATTTTTTCAGCAATATGCTGCTTATTTTTCATCAGCTTTGACTTTTTTAGTGTGTTATGGTAGATCCTTTGTTCGTGGACGAATTTTTGTACCCTTTCCGTAAATGGCCTACTGGATATTTTGTAGTTAATCGTACACTTAATACGGGACGTATTCTGTCTTGCCCATCCAATCTTCTTGTTAAGTTAATGAAAGCGTCTTTTACTGTTTTAATCCATCGTCGGTTTTAGCCTTTAATTTTAATCAGCCAAAGCTTTCGCTGCTCCATGAACAGAAAAATTGATGGTCCAGACGTCGGACTGCTTCGAGATATCCTCACGAAGGGAGGTATCTAATTCAGCCAGATTTTTGGGCTTAGGAAGAACCTGGATGGTAATTTTGCTCCATCCCCTGAAATTGCTATCATCTCTCAGGGAGTGCCTGCTTTCCACAAGAGGTCTGAATGTCGCTTACTCCTCTTCGGTTGCGGCTTGTTCATGCAGCGTTTGGGGAAGCGCTCTAGGTTCATATCCAATTTTCTAGAGGTAGGCAGCTTGATTCCGCAGACTGATGCGAAACGTGCTGAAGCACTGGGTGTTTCTGGCACTGCAGAGTGTGCGTACGCCCCATGAAGTCTACGCGAACGGGGATAATGCTGGCACCGGCTTGTTCTGACAGCGGTAGAGTAGATGCTCCGCTTATATTTCCGGAGGTCGTCGGTATGGTTTCGCAGAAGTTGATGCGAAAAGTGCGAGAGTTCTGGGTGTTTCTCGCACCACAGAGCATGACTTCGCGCCATGTAACCGTCTCGTTTCGGGGACGTACTGGTATCGTAGCACTCCAGCAGATCGACCCTCAGTCGATCCGTCCCCTAAAGGATTTTGCCGTTCCATCGCATTGACTCTGTCTTGATTGGCTCTCCAACTCTAGGGTATTTGGCATTGCTGTCCGAACCATTATCATGAGTTCTCCGCGTTCGGTTGTTTTGAACCGTACTTACAACTATGTTTTGTCTTATCATTGTTGTTCCCACGAGCAGCTAGGGAAAGGGTTCGTCCATCCTTTTAGAGCCCCGTATTCAAGGTATCTCAGAGTCACCGTTGAAGACACCTCGCCCAGGTGCCATTCAGCTTTCGGCTCGGTTGTTACGCCTCCGCTTGCGGGGGTTTCCTTTGGCACCACCCATCAACAAATGTCCGCGACTGCTTAATAATTATTGTTACCATATTCAGTAGAAACCCTTAGTACGCGGACTCTCTATTTATGTTCAGTAGTAAAATGCGTTTTTTGTCCAGCTTTGCGAAAAACTGGTAATATAATTTTAGGAGAATTAAAAAATAATAATTTATTTTTGCCTTGTAAATGTCACAGTGCCTATTTGTTTATAAAATTAACCTCTAATGACAAACGCTCATGATTAAATCTCATTTTATTGATGAAATAAAGTACAAATGACATCAAAATTTAATGTAATATTTTTATATAAAAAGAATTTCAAAAACCTGTTAAGAATTATGTTCTAGGAACGTTTTTTATGTGTACATTTTTCAGTCTCTAGTTTTTCTTTTTACTTAAACAACTTTTTCGTATAATTTTTCTGTTCTATTTCATCGATTTTACATCATTTTTGACATATGAGAACAGCAACAATGCTCCGCGGCGTCGTATCGTGACTCGTTATTATTAATTTATATCAATTTTTAATCTTTTAAAAGTCATATCAGTTCAATCTGAGTAAAAAATATGCTTTTTTCTGTTATGTATTTTACATTCTTGGCTTAGTGGGTACCAACTGCAAAAAGTTTGTATCAGAAATAACCTTACTTTAAATTATAAATAGTATTTCAATAAGATTTTTTACTTTTATTCAGCGAAGTTTCAGTTTTTCCCTTCATTTTCCTAAAGTATGGAGATAGTGGAAGTTAAGAATGGAAAATTGGTGAAAAACAGAAAATACGTTGGTTTTTCTCACACATTATCATTACCTCTATACGTTAATTAAATATCGACCCCTCTACAAAACTGGAAAAACTTAGTTGAAAAAATCACTAATAGACAAGATTAACGTCATTGCGAAGATAATTGGATTCTGCACAATTAATCTATTCAACGAAGGTCAGTGAAAACTTTATTTTGAAAGATGTGAAGCGGTGAATATTAAAACACAGGATTCACGGACCTACTTTTTCGTTAGTGGACTTCCAATTATCACATCTTTATAAAAAATTATGGAAGCTGGTTGAAAAAAAAATCAGGTAACTTTCTGCAGGCTTTCATAATTCATTGTCAAAAAGAACATTCTAAAATGTTAATCATTTTAGCCTAAAAAATGATTAATATAGGAATAGGCTATCTCAGCTCCTAATCACGATAGAACGATGTGTTTAAGCTTAAAGTGTTAAAAAAAATGCTAGGAATATAATTGTGTAACACAAAAAGTGGTATAAATTAATATGAAAAGCGTTATTAACTAATACTTTTTCTGGAATTTTTTCTACACCGAAAGGTAAAGGTAAACTGTAAAAAAGTATTTTGGGTTTTATCCCAAAAAATATTGGAACGCAACATACCCAATATTGTAGGAAATTTTCCCAAAAATAAATTTGGAAAAATTTCTTAATTTATTTGGGAATTTTACTTTAAAAGTAGGAAATATTCCTAAAAATTAAGTTGGAAAAATTTCCTAATTTATTTAGGAATTGTACTGCAAAATTAGGAAATTTCCCCAGAAATAGATTCGGAAAAAGTTCATGAATTATTTGAAAATTAAACTTTAAAATTAGAACATTACCATAAAAACAAATTTTTGAGAATTTTTCATTAAAAAAGTAAAAATGTTGTATTAAATCATTTATTAAATTTTCCCTGGCACTTTACAATCCATTCGCAAACCTAAATATTGACGAATGAACTTCAATGGATTCATGAAGCTATTCGCTTGATTGGAACTTAACTATCTCCTTGATGAGATTTGTCACCTTAATAGATCTTTTTATTTTTCTTCCATTAGCTGTCCTTTGTTTCATTTCTGTTTCAGTGGCGTATCCAAGATGATCATCCTGCAATGCATAAAATAGAATTACCTATATATTTTTATACATTAGATTATATATTCATTTATATATTTTTATATTCCCTCTTACAAATATGAAATGAAGGAAAAATGCATGTGAGTTTTACCTTTCAAGAAACTCTAATTTCTAGGGCGAAAAGAAGCGTACTTCCGAGCACATCTTTTGCTTCCATGGCAATATTTTGTTTAATTAAAATATAACATCTGCAGGATTCATCGTATAAAGAGGTTCATACAACAACAAAATAAAATCAATTATTTCAAGAGCATTCTAAAATGAACTAAAAATTCAAATGAAAAATAAACTCAAAATTCGAATGAAAAATAAACTGTTTCTGTGTGTTTTTTTACATTGAAATATAATTCATGATGTACCTTTTATAACGAGCATTAAATATTAAAATGTATGACATACCTTAGGCTTGGTGCAACGATTATCCCCATAGTCACTGCATACAAATATACCGTCACTCAACAACACAGAGAAATATTCTGAACAAGAGGTTAAAGATAACTGACATGCAGGATGCAGTTTTCCACAGTCCATCAGTCTTTCACCCTTCCTAGTCAGAATGGAAAATTTTATCATAGATACCATGACTCATTTTCACCCTCAACTTAAAAAGTAGCCAAAAGGCCAGTTTGTTAAACTTTCAGGTATACCGAGCGACGGTTGATATATAAAAAATAAGGTTAAACAACCACCGCAGGGTCTCAATGGCCGCAACTGTCATATAAAACTGACACCCGCTCCCAGTAGGATCGCGGTAAATCACACTCATGGCCACGTCTCACAACCGTGAGATGGGTGGTCACAGCACATTTATCCAATCCAAAGTCCATCTCAATCTCTCTTGTGCACTGCTTGACGATATTTATGGCAGTTTGAAGTTTGCCTTTAGCAGAGGCATATAGAGCTTCAGATTATCCATATAAAATACATGAGTGACCTTATGCTCGCGCTGGTTAGTGTCGCCACAGAGGTATCCAGAAGAATTTCGTAGTGCGCGAGATAGAGGCAGAAGTGTGATGCAAACAAGCAAAGGACTCATGGTATAGCCCTCAAAGACGTCCCTCTGGAAGGTGACGCTGTTTGTTGTCACACGATAATTTCCCGATTAGATAGTAAATCTAGTTTTCCAAAGAGGCATCAATCTCTCTGTGCATCTCTCTATGTGCGGATGCACCTTCAAGCTTCACAACAGACAGATGATAAGTCTATGAGGGGATGAATCGAAAGCTTTCCGGTAGTCAATTGGCAGGACGCGTTGATGGGCTGCAACGTCTTTACAGACACACCTGTCAATCAGCAGGTTCTCTCGACAGCCTGCTACACCTTTTTTGGAGCCACGGTGTTCGCACATCCCACATCACACGGGCTCAATGCCCCGAACAATCCTGTTGTTTAGGACAGCTGTAAAGATCTTATACAGTGTGTTCAAACAAGTTATTGGCCTGTAATTCTCTGGGTTGGACAATTTGCCTTTTTTCTGTAGAGGTGTAGTGCGTCCTAACACCAGCCACTGCGGAATGCGTGTCTCCGACTTTAAATATGAGGTGAATATGCGGGCCAAATGTTGGTGTGTAGAAGTGAACTTCTTCCACCAGAAGTTCTTGTTACAATCTGGCCCAGCACCGGAAAAGTTCTTCGTGCCTCTAAGTGCTTTTTTCACTTCTTCGGCAGTGATTGATGGACATTCCTCCTCAGATTTTTTGAGGTTGTCGCAAAATTCCTTGAAGCGGATGATATTGTCAGTACCTTCTTTCAACTTCAGTGTTTTCGGGATCTTGTATATCTCTCTCCAAAAAGTCTCTACCTCGTTGGGCTTGGGTGGATTTTTGACAGAAACAGGGTGATCACTGAACAGGCGAGATGGGTCGGCGAGAAACTTTTGATTCTCCCTGATCCATCTCTCCCTCTTCTGTGTTCTCGTCCTTGCGTCAGATAACAGCCGTATTTTATTAACAACATGCTGCTTGATTGTCAGCAGCTTTGACTTGTTTAGTGTGTGATTCAAGATCCTCAGTTCTTGGGCGAACTTTCGAACCCTTTCCGTGAACGGTCTACGAGATATCATGTAGTCAATCACACATTGAACACGGGACGCATTCATCTTGCCCATCCAATCTTCTTTAGTAGATGCAAGCGCCTTTTGGTCTTTTGATCCTTCGTCGGTATGAGCCTTCGATTTGAATCAGCCAAAGCTCTCGCAGCACCATAAACTGAGCAATTTATTGTCCAGAGGTCGGACACTTGCGAGATTTCTCCACGAAGGGAGGAATCCATTTCCGCCAGATCTTGGGACTTAAGAGGAACTTGCATGTTAATGTTCCTTCTTGTCCTGAAATCATGATCATCTCTCAGAAGGTGCCTGCTTTCCGGGGTTGGTCTTAATGTCGCTTCCTCATCTTCGTCTGCAGCTTGGTCAAGCAGTGGTTGGGGAAGCGCTCCGCGTACATATCCATTTTTCCAGAGGTAGTCACGTTCATTTCGCAACGATTCAATCGAAACGTGTTGAAGCTCTGGGTGCTTTTGGCACCGCAGAGTATGTATACGCTCCGTAAAGCCTCGCTGAACAGGGATACTGCTGGCATCGTAGCATTCTAGCAAGTTATCCTTGAGTTGATTCGTTCACTCAATGTGGGCGTTTCGCCGGTTTGTTGTCGTGTTTCCATCTAAATTGTTTTCAGCACCCCGAACTCCAGGATTATCGGCATTATTCGCCGACCCATTGTCGGGTGCTTTGCGCTTTTGATCGTTTTGAACCGCATTAACAACTTTTTGGTGTTTTGGTGGTGTCATTGTTGATCCACGAGCAGCTAGGGAAAGGGTTCGTCCATCCTTGTAGAGCCCCGCATGCAAGGATAAGGCTGCATACTCTGAGAGGTCGCCCGGTATCCCAGAGTCACCGTTTAAGACACCTCACCCAGGTGCCATTCAGCTTTCGGCACGGTTGTTACGCCTCCGCTTACGGCTTATTCCTTCGGGACCATCCCTGGATAATCCTCCGCGACTGCTTATTAATTGTTGTAACTATAATCAGCAGAAACCCTTGATACAGGGACCTTCTATCCGCAACCCGAGGACGCGTTCGGTGGCTTTGTCATAGGCCCTTCAGTTCTATTTCAAAGGAATC
>CAKNWW010077980.1:0-12044 GCA_932074435.1 Andricus kollari
GGTATCAAGACCTTAAAAGGGAGCTGCAAAAGCTGTACCCAAAATATTCGGTACAAGTAATTGTCCTTGTGATAGGTGCTCTTGGAGGTGCGAAGCTATCACTGGTTCGTAACCTTAAAGCCATACCCGCGTGCCAAAAACATGCCAAAGCACTTGCGAAATGGATGCAGAAAGCTGTTATCCTTGGGTCGCTTCGTGTCCTCAAAACACACGAGGGTTTCGCCGGCCTATCGTTTTGATTTCATCGTGTCCTGTGACCACCCATCTCACGGTTGTGAGACGTGGCCATGAATGGGATTTACCGCGGTCCTACTGGGAGCCGGTGTCATTTTTAGATGGCAGTTGCTCCCAGTGAGACCCTGCGGTGGTTGTTTTACCTTATTTTTTAATTATATATATATATATATATATATACCACCCATCTCACGGTTGTGAGACGTGGCCATGAATGGGAGTTAGCGCGGTCCTACTGGGAGCCGGTGTCATTTTTAGATGGCAGTTTCTCCCAGTGAGACCCTGCGGATACTGGTAGCAGCTGACAAAATTGGCTTTCCTAAACTTGATATAGTCAGTGGCTGATGATAAAAAACTGTATTTGCTCAAGTAAAAGTCGATTAAAAGAAAATAATGTGATTAAAAATAAAAGCGTATGGTCTTATGTTAAAATGTAGCACAGTTCCATCCTGGAGAGAATAATTAATATCTAAAAATAGGTTGATTGATTTTTTACTTATGATGCTTTTTTCCGAGACTTTATTGATTTTTTTCTAAACTTTGGTGTTTCAGGTGCAGCAGCAGTTGCCGTTTAAGTTGACGCTGCTTGAAAATTGAGCAACATTCCTGTAATGTAAATATAATTATAATAGTGCAGTGTTAAAAGCAAGCAACGAAAGTTCGCGAAATATCAAACGCCATGCCAATTAGTTCGTGCTTGTCGCTGTACATTTGTAAATTGATGTAAAAAGAAAGTTGCCTATTAATTAAGTCAATTCCAATGATTTTGCGCGAAGTAGTATTTTTTTTTAACACACCTTGGAACCAAGTTCAACGTCTCTGCATTCGCCACGGTTGATGCATTACTACAGAAGACTGAGATGTACTATTCCACATTCCGAGCAACATATCGCTTATCCTCCATAAGGTAAATTCACTTTCAATTTTATTCATTAATAAATTATATTAGATTAGATTAAAATCAGTAATATCCCCAATATTAAAGGATTTTACAATTGTCAGACAAAATGTTTCTTAACATTTTTAAATCTAATCGAAAAGACCGCATAAAAAATATAAACAATAAAGATGATAAATTGTAAAGTTTTTGCGTTATCTGTTAAGTGTTTTAAAATTCGATTTTTTTTGTATCGATAAATATCGTTGTTTTACTTCTAGAAATGTAATAATTAATATTTTTTTCAATCTCTTTAAATTCTCTTTGATGGAAAGTGAAAATAACTAATTTGAACAATATTTCTTGAATCATTAAATTATTGAATCATTCTTGAATCATTGAATTATGGTAATTTGTCGGTAGTTAATGGTAACTTATTGCTTCGAGTTGGTCCAATCTGTCAACGCGATAAACTAATCGCTAGACGATCACTTTTTGTGAGCCCAAAATGTGAGCTATATATTTAGTTATATATGTATATTTAGTTTTCTTTATAAATTGATATTAATTTAATTTTAAACTAGAATATTAATTTAAGGGTAAATTTTGGATCTGAATAATCACAGATATAAATTTCAAAAAAATTTGCAAATCGAGTTGTCACTATTTCTTGAATTAGATTTTTTTTTTTAATTTTACCCTCGAACTATTTATACCCAGCTTTCCCAGGGTATCAACAGTGAAAATATGTAAATATTCTGAAATATTTACGAATGTATGTAAGCTGAAACAAGCATAGTAAAACACATTTTTATTTGGAAAACTCGCTTAAACTTCCGCGCAAAAAGGGTGAGTTCTTCCAGTAAATTCTGGACAGGATTTTGTTATATGTAGTTTAGAATTCTTTCTATAATTTTCCAAAATGATCGTCTAAATGATCGTCTTGAATGTTTAAGATAGTTCTAAAATGTTGCGGTATGTTCTAGATTACTCCGAAAATGTCTAATGTTCTATAATGCGCTCAAATATTCGCTGAAGCTATACATATACTGTTCAAGAATGATCGAAAGTTTCTGTACTTGATGCTGAGATTCCGGAATATTGTATATATTTTTAAACTTTTTTAGAATATTCTAAAATTTTCCGTAGTATTCATAAATTGGTAATAATGATGTAGAAATACCCTGAATGTTCTAGTTTATTTTGAAATTCCGGGAAATTCTTGTCTTTCATAAAAAATGTGGACTTATTTCAAATGTTCAGGAAGTTTTCGAAAATTTTTAGTTTATCCCGAAATTCTGGAATCTTCTCCGATTTTCTAGAATATTCTGAGAGGCATTAAATTCTTCTAGAATAATTGTTATGCATTCCTCTTTTTACATTTGAGATTGTTGTAGAATTCTGGAGTGTTTTATATATTTTTGGGCTTTACTTAAAACATACTGAATGTTCTAGACGAGACTGCTCACTACGAAATCTGCAAATCTTATAACTGTGAATGCGGCAATCTGTATTAACCCTAGAACGGTAAACGGGGGTTCCAACGCACCCCAATCAAAGTTCAAAATATGCTCCTGACTCAGGGTAGGTACAGGTAGCTCTAGGACCCTAACCATAATTCACTTCAACTGTTTGGCAGTCGACCTCGGTCAACGAGCGAACGCGTTAGTGCCTAGTGTGAGTTATGTGCAGCTGTAAATAACGTCTGGGGTTGCGCTGCACCCCAGTTTACCGTTTACGTTACAAAATTGAGTCGGTAAGTGAATTTCAGTTTTTTTTGTTAAATCAGTTCAAATAGATGTTTTAAGCATGAATTTAAAAGTTGTAAGTGTCAAAAAATTTTTTAACATAGAAATAGCAAAAAATGAGCTATAGTAAATTTCAGTCGGACTCGCTATTCTGAGCATTCGTCGGGATTTGCATACGTCAATCGAGGCCATCCTCGGGGAAGAAGCACCTCCTCCACCAACAACAGCTCACACAACGAAAAAACAGGCGCGATGTGCCCTGTGTCCTCGAAATGTGGACAGAAAAACAAAACCAGCTTGTGAACGGTGTCATCTTGCAGTTTGTGAGATGCACAGGGAGGTCTTGTGCCCTAATTGCTCCTCTGTAGAAAATTAATGAATGTTTTGATCATTACTTTGATATTTCGGAATATGTATTTCAATTTTTTATCATTTACAATAAATCTGAATTTTTGATAATCAATTTTACTACTACTTTTAGGATTTTTACCCTTTGTCAGATTTCTGAAATTTCCTCCAATTCAGATGTTCAAATAATTAGGTTTTTCTAAGAAAAAGCCATAGTGGCTTATATGGCCTTGAAGCGTGATTATTTTTCTTTGAAATCCCGTTTTATTTTTTGAAATTGGTCAATTTGTTGAAAAACTACGTTTTTTTTTATTAAAAAATTCATTTTTGCGGAATTTTCAGGTTTTTTTCATATTTACAAATTATTCAACTTTTTTTTTTTAATTTAAGAGAATGTTATTATTACCATTGTTTTCTACACTAAAAAACGAAGAAAATGCGCTATATTAAAGTTGTTTTACTGCACATAGAAAGCATTGTGCCACGGTACAAGTTTGGGGTGTAGCGGAACCCCCGTTTACCGTCAGCGTATGAGCCAGCTCAGTTTACCGTTCTAGGGTTAAATTCTTATCGAGATTTCCAAGATTTCGTTCACATTGCCGGCAGTTCCGAGATTTCCGAAGCTGCTCGCGATCAGACCTTACGTGGGATTCTATAGACTCGGCTAAACTCGGCGGCTTTCAGATTCATTCGATTGTTCGTTCCAAGCATATAGGAGCGTATGTCGGAATGGTACACACCAGCTCACCTCCGTCTACACTTATCAAAGATTTCCAAGATATCCTCCAAGAGTTCTCTTAAGTTATCTTGCGCAGCAATCTATGATTTCTCAGTGAGCATCCACTCGGTTCTAGATTATTTTTGAAGATTTTATAATAATCTAACATTTTTCTGGATGTTATATAGTTTATTCTGCCATTCTGTGATATTCTTGACTTTCTTAGAATGTTGTAACGTGATGGCTAACCACCCGTTATGGATCCTTCCCCAGCTTTTCAGAATTAAACATTAGACCGTGATTATTCCAATGGCCGGCACAAGCTCAAATTAGAATATAAATTTAGAGAAAAGATCTTATCATAACCGAAGGTGTGACGAGTGAGAGAAAACTTTATTTATTTTTTTTTTGTTGGATAACAGATAGAAAACGAGCTATTTAGGTTAGAATTTTTCGACTAAATTGTATTTACCCTGTCACTATTAATTAGGGTAGATTAGGTACCTGGAGTTATAAGGTAAGGAGGACCTTACCTTAGTTATATGCATTTTTCGTGAACATTTTTGAGTGACGCTGAATATGTGTCTGGCGCCTAACATGTATTCAGCTAATTTCTGTTCCTACGTTGTCGCTGCCATTTTTTAGCGATGCTCCCAGTTTATGTCCCATAAGACTGGGAAAGTCGTTATACTGTTCTGGAAATTCCTGAAATATTTTGAAGTGTTTTAAGCGCATCTAGATTCTAGAATTAGCTTGGATATTTAAGTGTATTCTGGAATTTTCTAGAATATTCTGAAATGTTTTGGAATGCTCTACACTTTTCTGGAAGAGAATTTGTAACAAAATCTAGGACATTTTTAAATTCTCATTCATGAGAGTTTCATGTAATCGTCCAAATTTTCGATCTCTGGTTTTCAACGGATCTTTACGTTTCGGCACACTTTAATAGTCCTAAAATGTTACAAACCAACATACAAAATTGTATACCATTTTCAAAATTTGAAGAAAAAATTGTTCAAGTTTCAGAAATTTTTGTCCAAGTTTCTTTTAGATGGGAGAGAGTCTTAAAAATTATCCTAATTAAATTTTTTATTTCGATCAAAATTAAAAAAGTTATATACTTTTCAACATTTTGAAAATTAAAAAAAAAATATAAAAAAATATATTTTTCTGATAGATTGAAAAATTTCAATCAATATATTTACTAGATATGAAATATGTTTCGAAACTGTCCTCATAAAATTTGTTGATTCGATCAAAATTAAATAATTAAAAGCATTTGCAAATTTGGAAACAAAATTTTCCGTTTCATTTTCTTTACATGGTTTTATTTTTGAAAAGAAATCGTCTGCATAACATAGCTGTTGAGCGCGAAGCGCGAGTATCGCAATGGGAATGCAATCGTCAAGGCCGTAGGTGCTTTAAGAACCCTCTTCAACGTCAAATTGAAAAAAACATGTTTAGTTTCACTTGATGATTCTGGTTTATGAGAGGTTAGAATCACAGTTGTTGATTTCCGCGCTAAAACTGAGCGCATTTTCAGGGCATGAAAAATAAAAATTGTGCATTATTTTGCAATATCTGAATAAGCAGTACCAGATCGAGGTACAGAAATAAATATAATATGCATTAGATATAATAGTGTTGAACATAATGTAGAAAAGTTCACATTTTGGACATAATCGAGTGCGAAGCACGAGATACGTGATAAAATTGTGTTCGTTAAAGCCGAAGGAGCTTTGACAGAAGAGAATTCACAATCATCAAATTACAGTTGTTAACGCTTTGACCTTTAATTTTAAAAGGTCTGTGCAGAAATGTGCACAGATCTTGCAAACAGAGCGAGCTGCGCGCGTAGCGCGCAATGATAATGTGCCCGCCCAGCGGGCATATTTTTTTATTTATATTTTAAAGTATCTTATTACTTACAAAAAATAAAAGTCAATTTATAATTTGTTCAAACTGTGAAAACGAATCAAAATATATTAAATCGAAGTGCCTAAGTACATGCATAAATGATTTGTGCTACCTACACGCACCAAATTTCGGTGAACCCAGGGAGAGCCAAAATAAACATGATAAGTTATAAAATAATGTGATATAAAGTTGGTGCAAGGCTTTCTTTCTACAGGTAACGTCATGACCTAGGTCACTTTCGTGAATCATAGTTTATGATTGAAGTATGCTTCTCCATAAATGGCAGTATTTTAGTAGGTAGTAGGTACTCAAATGCAGCTATCGTTATAAGCAGTTTTCTATCGAGTAAATGCTTGTTTGTATGTATTGTATATGCATCTGTGCGTTGTAGTGTTATTGGAAATACATGGTAGGTGATAAAACCCGTCCTGAGTTATTATAACATACCATGAAATAACGTTCGAAATTATAAGAGAAATCAATTTTCGATTATCCTGACAAATATACTCTCCGAAATAAGTAAATTGGAAAGTCCATTTAACTATAAGAAAACAGTTACAGTTTTAAAGTATACAAAAAATCTAAATTCTTTCCTAATATTTTGAATCTGAGAAAAAATCACAAGGTGTCACTTTTTATTTAATTTTAAATAAGGTGACATCATTTATTAAAGAACTTCGCCCGTATTTTATGGTTGAGTGTTTTATAAGCCCAGTTCATTCAATAGCTGATTCATCAGAGCATATCCCTCTTCGTTATACAAATTTTATCATCCTTCTTTTCCACCATGAATTTTAACCTCATTGAATAAAAGTTTATTTCATTTACCCGAATGAATTGAATTACCTTTATTATTCAATATCGCAGTAAAATAATTGCATAATTTTATAAATAGTACAAAAAATCTCAGTCATATCGTTTTACGTAATGATGAAAAAATCATTACTCATCGATTAAAACTCAATTTAATGTTTTTTAAACTCGTTCTTTATCTAACGTACGTGCTAAAATTCTTGTTGAATGCACTATGTAAAAACTAACTTAGGATCACTATTCAGCTTATTGTTCTTTCAATTGAAGCCATATAAACCATGCTTAAAAAAAGCTTAATCGTCCTAGGAAATCTTTAAAAATAGCATTTACTTGCTACTCTTTAAGCATACTAACAAATTCTATGAATTAACCAAGTTAGTATTATTTTTTAATAACATTTTTGCTCGATAGTAAAACAGAAATACAGCATTGAATTTTGACAACATTTTAATTCCACGCAAACCGAGGGTTTAACAACTCGTGAAGTCAGGTGTACACCTTCGCTGAAGTCACTGGCGTGATGTCACTTGAATTCACATGAAGTCACTGAAATCAATTGAAGTCAGTGTACACTCTATCAATCGAGTTGTGAACCCCTCGACGCAAACTTAAGTTTCAATAGATACAATCAATTCATATAAAGAACGAAGAAATTTGATTCAAATTCCTATATAAATCATTGTGCTGTGGAATTCCGTGTTTCAATTCACTTCGTTCAGTAATTCTCATTTCAAATTCAAAATAAGGTTTCATAACAGAATTTATGGAAACTTGTTCCCTTTTCGTTACATACAATTCGTACATAACAGTAATCCTTTTCATCTCAAAAGAGAAATAGAATACGTTTGACAATTATTCTTATTATTTTGTTTGAAAACATAAATCTGTAAGAAAAATATTTAAAAGAATGAAAGGCTAATAAAATTTTGAATTTGAGGAATAATAAGGAAACTTAACAGTCTGATTTTAAAAATCTTTAAATTATAATCTTGATCTTAGATAAGGTAAGCACACTATTTGTATAGCAAATATGAACCTTCTCCGTTTCAGCAGAAAATGTACCCAACCGTAATGAATTTTATGTGATAAGAATATAAAAATTGTACAAAATTCACCACCTATGAAAAATCTGTAAAGAGAGAACGCGTTTTTAATTAATTTCAATTCTATAAAGTACGCAATCTTACATAATATTTATAAAAAATTCTACGACGTTAATCATTAAAGCAATGTCCACTGACAAGAGTGAGAGAAGAGCCCAAATTTGTCCATAATTCTCCAACATAGATATTGATTTCTGGAATTCTGAATGCGAAATTAGACATTTCAGTGAATTATAATGATTCATGAAAATAGGCTACAATCCTAGAACACATACCTCAATCCCTCTAGTTCAGACATTTTCGTGATAAAGTGGTACGCGTTAAAATTTATTAGATCCATATTGTCTTAACCCATGATAAACTACATGTTAGCTTTGCCTCTGATTTCGACTATTGATTGCTATAACTATCTTTTATGGACACAAAATATCTCTTTACTTGACTAAGAACTTATTTTCAGACGTATACAATTGTATAGAAAACTGATATTGAAAATTCTCGGAATCAAATAAAAATAAACTATATTATTTAAAGAAAAATAAAGCTTCCAAAACAATTCAGTAAATTCAAATTTTTGTTCACTGAACTCACAAAATCATTATTGCTAGAGATTGATTTATTAGATGCTTCGAATGCATTAAGATTTATTTCTTTGCATAATTTTATAATATGGAAGAAATATTTTTTAATCAAAATAAAAAGAATTTTGTGAAGGTTATACCATTTTAAAATATTTTTTATTCAATTTCAATTCAAAGTTGTACACTCAACAAAACGTTGATAACTAATATTAATTAAAAAGTCCATATTTCAATAAAAAAAGTTACATTTTTAAACTTTTATGATGCAATCAAGTTTAAATTAAGCTTAGGGTGTGTCTAATAGACTTAATGGAAAAGGGGAGAACATCCAGAATAATCACTTCTCAAATATTTATACTAAAAGGTTTCCAACTTCTTTTCTTTCAAAAATTTCAAGCACATTAGGCTCACAAATGAAAATTTAATTAAAGAAAATTGTGAAAAATATTACGTAAAAAATGGACTTTCGCTCGAAATAAAAATACGTCCCTCCTTGTCCTGAAATCAAATAAAAAAATGGTCAATATTTTATTTTAACGTTATTGTACATTATTTCTTGTGGACCGAATGAAAGATTTCGATATCCTAGTGCAAACCAAAATTATTTTTATTTTTTCGCATCTTAAGAAATAAAAACACTTTGATTTTGGGCTAGTATATCGAAACCTTTCATTCCGTCGACAAAAAACTACACTGAGTAAAAATTTCTTTGATCAAAGAAAATTTACTTGATTGAAAGAAATGATCAATATTTCATTTTTTTAAATATTTTCAAACAGATATAATTATTTACTTGCAATATTTATGTTAACTATGAGCATCCCAGACATATTTTTTTTAATTCGATGAATAATTATTTATCTGGAAAAAATATTTCTCTCACTCAAAGAAACCTAAAATACTTTATCCGTATGTCAATAAAATGAGCAAATATTTCTTTGTTTGTGAAAAACAGATGTTAAAAAACTGGGTTCTTAGCGCCCAAGAAATCACTTCTTTGACTTAATAATTTGCATACATATTGCAAAAAAATATTCTTTATACTAAAGAAATACCACAAACAAAAAATTATTTTTTTGAGCTGAGGCATGAATTTGTTGTCACGTTAAAAAATTTTTTTTTAAATTTAATTGAGAAACTGACTAAAATAAAATATATCATAGAAAAAATGATTTAAATGCATTAAATTTTATTTGAAACTCGAGTTTCTTGAAAAATAAGTCAAGTTTTCATTCACTTCCTTTTGATGGTTGTTTTTTAAAATAGTGAAATGATTTCACGTGGAAAATACATTGTAACTTTCTAGAAAAAAACTAAATCTTCTTTATCATTTACTGATCCAAACGGTATTAAACCAAACTTTTGTTTAAAGATTTTGATTGGTTAATTTTTCTTCTAGAATAAGAAGAGTTTTTAGTTTAAATCGCTTTGAAAGTAAATTCTTTAGTTGTCTGAATCACCATCGAAGGTAAACAATTTTCCGCCCTTTTATCATTGGCAAACTGCTATAGAAAGTTTCAGACCTTCGTTTCGCATCAGTGAAACGCACCATTTAACTGCTGCAAAAGTGGGAGCGTAATTGGAATGCGCTTTCATGCGGGTATGTCCCTCCGAGAGTAAAATTATCTAACATTGTAGCTTGAGCTCTTTTTCTGATCCGACGATTTTTATAGCGCAGAAGGAAAAGTCTGACCTCAGTTAGTTAAAATTGCTCACTACTGGATTATGTGTCAAAGAGCAGAGACTTTCTCAAAGTTTAAGTTTTTATAAATAATTATACGATTAAAAAATACGTATATACAATCAATACAGTATTATCAAAATAATATATTCAAACTATGAAAATAATTTCGTCACTTGAGTAGATTCAACTACTTTCATGAAGAGAGAACTTCAATTCTAACCGTAAGCAGGATCTATCATCTGTTTAATATCATATGTGTACAATAATTATTAAAACCAAACTTAACGAAAACAATTATTTCTTTTTTGAAATATTTCGTCGTGTCTACAAAGTCTTATATTTAGAATTACATAAGTAGATTCATTACTTGGTCCCAAGACATGATTAATTGCCTAATCAATTACGTAATTGTTCACCCCTTTTATTAAAAATGAATGATTTGGATCTTTCTTATTTTAAAATGAAAAAATATAATACTTTTATTTCTTTAAATTAAAATGAATATTTTCATAGAGTACCTAATTCCTGATAAATTGGTGTGAACTTAAGTAGAGATGGTAATTTATTATTAAAATAAAAAGCTATAATTAATCTTGAAAGAAACTTTGCATTGCTGCTGAGAATATCCGTGTTTATAAAGTTTGGACTAAGCTGAGCTTATAAATGAGGAAAGGGGATTTTATATAATAGTATATTTATGTCTGGCTGGCAACTTCCTTATCCACTTAAATGGAAACGTCCCCAAGTTTTTGAAATAAATTGTATGCAGTTAGTGATTCTGAAAAAACTAATTTGTATTAATTTTGTTTTTAATATGTTATTGCTGTTATTAATTTATAATAACATCATTTTCTATGTTTTTTACTGCTAACCATAGTTCAAAGTGTTTTAAGAATTTAATTATTTTCCCATTTTTCCATAGAATTTAATTTCCAACTGTACATGCTAATCTGCTCAGGTAAAATCTTTAAGCATGTTGGAAAGAAGTAAAGGAAACTTGATATTAAATTTCTTCGTTACCGGAACAAACGAGGTATGGTATAAACTTGTATTTCCAAAACTCTAGTTGCAATGTGAACTAGGAGTATATAAAGTTCACGGTTTCAATGCCTTTTATACTTCTATGAAATTTTGCGTTTATTAAAGAAAATACCTGAGCAGATAAGCATGTAAAATGTACTCTAGCATAAAATTTTAAATTGCGGCGGGCAAAAGTTTCCTTATGATAGAGCATTTTTTATTAAGGAACATTTTGATTGAGATATAGTCAGCGATAGTCAGATATCCGCTTGTCTGCCATTTATTGCTCATAGCTCCTACATTCTTGTTTGAATGTATTAAAACTAACAACCTCTCAGCAACCGTTGCTATGAGTTATTATTGAGAGCCAGGCTGGAAAAGGCTGATAAGTGACGAAGAAGGGGGTAGAAGGGCAAGATGTAGATGGTATAGATGGGTTAGAGAGGTAAAATAAAAGGGGGTAAACGGCAAGGGCTCAGAGCGAAAGGAGCGTAAAAAGGAAGGGTGTAGGGTTAATGGTTGAATGTAAAGGTTATAGGGGCAGGGATAATCGCAGGGTCTGAGGGGAAGTGGGCAGAGATAACAGAGCAAGGAGAAGGGAGATGGGTGGTATGGCGAGTGGAGAGGTGGAATAAATGTAAAGGGTGGTAGATACGCAGGTGATATGGGGAATGAAAGAGGCTAAGAGAGTAAAAGCGTAAAGTTAGATGAAAATTGGAGAAGGAATAGGGATTAGAGCGAAGAAGTGAGGTAGAGTGGAAGGAATAAAAAGAGATCAGTGAAAGGTGGTAGAGGGGTATATGTGAAGGATGGAAGAGAGGCAAGGGAAGGTGAAAGTGATTAAGTAGATTGGGATAGAGGCGAAGGGGAGTAGAGATAGGGATTAGAGGGAAGAAGTAGGGTAGATTTGAAAAAAGGAAGATATGTGTGGTGAGAGAGATTGAAAGGTCGAAGAGGGGTAGATGTGATGAGTGGTAGAGAGGCTGGTAGTAGGGAGAGCT
>CAKNWW010078039.1:0-10992 GCA_932074435.1 Andricus kollari
AACATTTCTCTAACGGTCGCGCTTTCAAATACTACCATCAGGAATGAGCGAAAGTTGCGATGCTTCCTGATAAAATCGTATCCCAGTACGCCGCTCCAGTACAGAATCTCGTACGTGGAGCCAAGTCTAGCCTCGCCGCACAGTGCGTCTGGCGAAGCCGATTTTGCAAAAAAGGTTGTTCCTGCAATCCGTTCAATTGTTATAAACAAATTTTTGAACAAAATCGATTTTTGTTGTGCATTGAAGCCTAGAAGCTCTTTTCATCTTTTTCCCCCACGAAATCAAGTGAAATCAATGTTTCATTGAAACCAAACACTAAAGTATTACTTTTTTGATTGTTATAAAGAAATTTCTTTAAAAAATGTAATAAATAAGCGCCTCTGAATATATAAAATGAATTTTTTCTGCGCAATCATTAGTTATACCTTCAAAAATGAAAATTCCATGACAGAAATAGACAATCAACAATATTTATCATTGTTATAAACAATACTAATTAACAAATGCATGAAACGGTCACTCTTTCATAGAAAAAATCCACTTTTTGCATAATTGTTCATTTTATCCCCAAATTAAATTTCTGATGGATGAAACTGATATTTGCCAGTATTTTTTATTGTTATTAACAATTCTGATCAACAAATGAACTTAATAGTCGCTTTCAAATAGAAAAAATCTCTTTTTTGCTAAAATGTTTATTAGATCATAAAAAATGAAACTCCCATGATATATACTGACATTCAACAACATTTCCCATTCTTATAAACGATCTTGATCAATTAATTCTTAAAATAATTCTTTCGTATAGAATAAATCTGTTTTTTGGGTTCAATAGTTAATCTTACCTTGAAATAAGGAACGGAATCCTAAAACGTCTACACTCAACATATTTTCCAATATTTCAAGCAATGAAGATGGCTCTTCCGACTTTAGATATGAGGTGAAAATGGGGGCCAGATGCTGCTGGGTTGAAGGAAACTTCTTCCACCAGAAGGTATAAATAATTAAAAAATAAGGTTAAACAACAACCGCAGGGTCTCACTGGGAGCAACTGTCATCTAAAAATGACTCCGGCTTCCAGTAGGACCAGGGTAAGTCACACTCATGACCACGTCTGACAACCGTGAGATGGGTAGTCTCAAGACACGATGAAATCACAACGACAGGTCGGCGAAAACCCTCGTGTGTTTTGACGACACGAAGCGACCCAAGGATGACAAATTTGCGCATCCATTTCGCAAGTGCCTTGGCATAATTTTTGCACGCGGGTATGGCTTCAAGGTTACCAGCCAGTGATAGTTTCGCACCTCCGAGAGCACCTATCACAATGAAAATTACTTGTAACGAATATTTTGGGTACAGTATTTGCAGCTCCTTTTTAAGGTCTTGATACCTCTCCTCCTTTCCTTTCTCCTTGACAGTGACGTTGTATTCGGATGCGGCCGAGAATTCGATCACGAATATAGTTTGTTTCTCGAAGTCTTGCAGAACAATGCCAGGCCTCGAGTGGGCAACGGAGACTGCTGTCCGAAAATCATAGTTCCAGAAAATTTGGCACTTCTCGTTTTGGAAAATTGACTCTATCTCCCACGGAGCGTTCGGAAGGGTAGGGTCGCGGCCAACACCGGAAGAGCGACAAAGATAGTAATAAAGCGATCTTAGAGCCGCATTATGTCTGTAGATTACGTCGTTCCTGCGTGGGTGGGACAAACCGATAGCATATATTCTAGGTACTCAGCGTATGCATGGCACACTCTGTACCTATCGCTGGGAACTTCTTGAAATTAAATGCGCTCACGGTATCCTGAGCTGGAAATGACACCGTCTTGGCATGCGAAAATAAAACCCTCTGTACCTGAATTAAGCCATGATGATCTGAGTCAAGCGAAAGTTTGCTCCTTCGACAAGGACTGTTTTTATACATTCCTGTGAAAATTTTCTGGCATTTTCTTGTCGAGTAGCTCTTGATGGAATTTTTTAACTTCTGCTTTCTTCACTTCGGCTTTCAGAAGTAAAGCATCCAGATGGAGTAATGCACTTTTCTCACTTCTGATGTTAAAACTCAGGCCAAGGGTCTCGGCCCCTTGCTCCACGTCTTTGTAAAGGAGCGCTCCTTCACCAATGATCTCGTGGTTCCTGACCATTTTTAGAAGAGGATCTCTGCCATTGACTACGATATAAGCTGTCTTTAGAACAATTCGGTTATGAAGACACTGGAGATTCAGAAGTCCGCGTCCGCCTTGACGGCGTGAAATGTATAATCGCGGAACTGACGAATTGATATGCAAGCTTTTATGCATATGAATGGTCTTACGTGTGGTGGCATCAAGGGCCTTAAGTTCGTTCTCCATCCATTGAACCACCTCAAACGAGTAGACTAGAACGGGGACGGCAAGCATGCTAGTTGCAGATATCTTGTTCAACGACGACAGATTGGAAGACAAAATCTGTCGAAGATGATGCTTGTATCTGCTTCGGAGAGACTCGTTTGCTGATGTTACGTCCTGAATGCGGCTTGTAGACACGCCCAGGTATGTATAGGTCTCTCCAGTGTTAAGATATCTAATAAAACTTATATGCACAAGCTCAGGGTCCTCGGGAACGCCAACACTCTTTCTGTTCTTCAGATGAATTTCGGCACATTTATCCAATCCAAAGTCCATCCCAATCTCTCCTTGAAATTCTGGACGATATTTATGGCAGTTTGAAGTTTTCCTTTACCAGAGGCATAGAGCTTCAGGTCATCCATATCAAATACTTGAGTGACCTTATGCTCGCGCTGGTTAGTGTCGCCACAGAGGTATCCAGAAGAAATTCGTAGTGCGAGAGATAGAGGCAGAAGTATGATGCAAAAAAGCAAAGGACTCATGGTATCGCCCTGAAAAACAGCCCTCTGGAAGGTGACGTTGTTTGTTCTCACACGATAATTTCCAGATGAGAGAGTAAATCTAGTTTTCCAAAGAGGCATCAATCGCTCTATACATCTCACTATGTGTGGATGCACCTTTAAGCTTTCCAACAGACAGATGATAAGTCTATGAGTGGTTGAATCGAAAGCTTTCCGGTAGTGAATCCATGGCATTGACAGGACGCGTTTATGGGCTGCAGCGTCTTTACAGGCACACCTGTCAATTAGCAGGTACTCTCGACAGCCTGCCACCCCTTTTTTCGAGCCATGTTTTTCGTACATCTCGCGCCACACAGGCGCAATGTTCTTTTTTTTATAACGCACCCCCTAAACTTGTTGTATTTTGTGAAAAAATAAATGCATATCTTTCTTTTCTTTTCAAAATAATTTCAAACCGTGGTCCTGAGGCCTTGAAGTGTCCCAAAATGATTGAAATGATTAATTATTGTTAATTTTCGTAAATATAATAATTGTTTGGTAGGGAATGCAATTGTTGCTACCATATGCTCAGGAAAGCAAATTTGACCCAATTAGACGAAAAATACTACCCCTTAGCTTCAAAGACTACCCTTTATAGGGGTTAAAATACTATATCTTGAATTTTAAAGAATTTACGCGTTATGTATAGGATCCTCCTTAACTTCAATAACATGCTGGACTGACGAAATTCAATTTCAATTTTATTTCTCATCTGACAGTATTTCGAGAAATCTATTAAGTTAACCATAAAAATTAGCGATACTGCTGAAAATAAAATTAAGATATCCTCAAGAGAGAACCTTGAGGGAAACAAGCTACCCTCAAATGAAGATGTTATAAGCATGGTAAAGTACCATCTATCTTTAGGAAAAACAATACGTAAAAGTGCCACATAAGTATAATTTGTGCGAAATACTGTTAAATACGCAATGAAACATTCGCGTATTGTAAATAATTGACGTCGAAAGCTAGATGTGTTCTCGATCAAGCGATAGGGTTCTGGGATAAGGCGAAAATTCCTGTCCGAGAAAAGCATCGTTGTGTTAAAAAATTGATTGAACTACATAAAACCTGAAAACACCTTAACAAGAAAAGCGAGCAATTTTTAATGTTACAAAAAGAAAAGGGTCGTAATGGATTTGTAGTGTTAGGCTGAAGCGCAAGGCATCTTCTGATATATCCTTTCCTCATTTCGCACATTCAACAATTTCTTGAATGGCATTTGAAAACTACAGTGATAATTAAGAAATGTATGACGATAAAAAAAATGATGATTTCAATGTACGTCGTGTTAAGTACAGCAGAGAGTTTAGGGCACAACGTAGGTAACTTAAAATACTAGTTTTCTAAAATATAGTTCAATAGATAATATATTTTCAAGAAAGCTTAATCACCAATTGTCTGTAGATGATTTGAATTCAAGTAAAAGCAGCATAGCAAAAGTTAGAAACGAAGAATGATTGAAGTGCACTTCTGAATTAAAGCAAAATTTTTAATTAGAACAGAGATTACAATTGCACTGGGATGGAAAACGTGTTTTATCATTGATTGAAAAGGAAAAGGTGGAACGATTGCCTGTTTTAGTATCTAGCGCTTCTGCTGTGGCAGAGGTTGCTGAATCATGGGCCATCGTCGACCGTATAGTGGAGTTATGCTTCGATACATGCAGTGTTAATATTGGAGGAGTTCAGGGGACACGCTTTTTTTTTATTTTGTTTACTTTCGAAAATCTGCTTACTGGTTTAGGTCGGGGTGACCGAGAACTATCCTTCTTTAGAAAACCCTGTAAATGTCTATTGAGTCTATTGATTTGGTTCGGTTAGGTCGATTTTTAGAGAAACTAACAATGAATTTCGCCTAATTTATAATGTTTTTTTAAGGGAAGAATATATTTACTTAGTTAAAACTATTTTTTTTTCATTTTAAAAATAATGATTTAAGACTTAATTTTATTAATTTCCTCGTTTTGATTTATTTTTTAAATTCTTTCAAAAGCTTCCGAATTGCACATTCTTTGATATAGGTATAATTATATTAGTGACTTTGTTGTAACCAAAAGTTGAATCAATATTATTGAAAATTATTAGAGGACTGCTACTAATAGGTTAACATTTTCGATAGTTAAAACCTCTTTTTAATTGGCCAGCCACTGACGCGGGCGAGACCGCACAGGGACAGTGGCGGTAGATGAAGGAGCTTCGCTAATTGGAATATCTGAGCGTGGCGGTCTTGGAATAAGTGAGCCTTGGATTCAGTGAGAGTTCACTTTACCTAATCAGTGTCTCCGGATTTTCAGGATACGTGCCTAGTCCCTTAAATAAAGCTTCAGGCACCTAGAACATTTCACGGTACACGAAAAATAATTCAGCGAAAAAAAATCTTCATGATACAGGAAGAATCAGATAGCATGTTGAATAAATAAACCATTTCTCAGAATCTCACTGATAAAAAACACCCCAACAATATCTATGCATTTTTTTTATCATAATTAGCGCGTTCATACATTCCAGATTGATCTAGAAGATTCGAGATTTCAGATGTACATGCACTAACAGGAGAATATCTATAACTCCCCCTATATATCTACTAAATGCAGTACTTAACTTAAAACTATTCTATATTTTATATTATATGTTGTATATCAATAACCCTAAAGGTGCGTTGGAACCGATTTTAACTTAAAGTTATTTTCAAATGAATTTTTTTTTCTTATTAAATTTGTTTTCTATCATAAAATATAAATTTAACCCTCCGTTCACATACGGACCATATTTCCCATTGATTTTCGTGCTCGCAGTATATTATAAAATCTTTACTAACTTGATGGAATATATACACCACCTATAATATTTGAATTTGAGTCCTTTGGTAATGTACCCTTCAAAACAAACGCTTTTAAATCCTTAATAAATTCTTTCTAATTTAAGTTCTCAAATCTAAATAATTTTATTTCCAGGAAAATTTAAATTCGAAATCATTTCCAAAATTAAGTTTGAAAAATTGTGCATACACATCCAAATGGAAAACTTTACTTCACTTATTACCTTAACATTATTTGATAATTTTTCATTAGTAAAACACTACTACACTATAAAACATATCTCATCAGTTTCGAACTCGTATTGCATGAATGTAAATAAGTTTTCGGTGTCAAAGCTCCAAGTAATAAAAACATGTGGAATTTAGTTAAAAAGTGGCTACATTTCGGACTCAGTGTCGTCCCTTTTCCAGCCTGTGGTCAATGATAATCTGTTGTAACAAATTGTTTTAAAAAGTTCACAATAGCTGTCACAACCTCTGCCAAACATCTTCTCCGTCGCTTTTTTAGTATAATTTATTTTATAACAAACTTTAAAATAGCGCGTAACTAAAAACACAATTCGATGATGTGAAAATAGATTCACGAATTCACTAGGATTTTTTAAAGCGAATCTAACGGTAACGCTGCACTGTGTCTCTCAAGTCTTCACGCGTGGGGATGAGGGCCTGAGTGTTTCCCATGCTTGTCAAAACTTCCTCGTCACTGGTTCTATACATACATACATACATACATACATATACTTTATGGGTACAAATTTGTATTTCTTTCTAATCAGGTACTCATCTACTCAGGCGACAACTATTTACCCCGCTCTTTGACATAGGCACGCACGGTGACTTTGGCCAGCTTAATATTTTCTATTGCATCCCTTGAGTACCCTTGGTGTATCCATGTATGTACGCTTGAGCGCCATTGACCGTCAATATGCTTCAATCCGTTGAGGGTGCTAAGAGCGGTATGTTTCGTCTGCCGTGAAAAGGGGAGATCTACTAAATGGGGGAACTGGCAGCTTCGACCGATGGAAAGTGAAGTTAATTGATCGGAAGTCTTGAGGCTACGCGTGCCTCTCTTTTTGTGTGTTGTTCTGTTGTCAAAATTGACGACCACGAGCGACATGATGGTTGATGCTTTGAAAACACATAATGACGCTCACGATTGTATCGAGCTTGAAAATTGAATTACTTCGAAATTTTTCGAAAGGGTATATTAAAGTATGTAAGGGTTCCCAACTTTGAATTTCGATGTACCCGCTAAGGTAGGGCTGATGGAAATAATTTCTATGAATTCTTATAAAAACTTTTTCGAATTTCTATGAACACTTTCATAAAGTTGTATAAAAAACATTCAACGAATTTTGAACGCATAAGCAAACGATTTCCGCATATTTTGTTGTGTAATATCTTAATTTTATTTAATTCATAAATTAAATTATATTACTAATGATTTTTTCTAAACAAATTTCGCTATGCATTAATATTTGTTTATTTTTTAAGCAAATGCACATTTTAGGCGTTTCTGGACAAAAATAAAGCGTCTTTCATTGTATTTATGTTGAGATAACAGAAAAATAACGGTATTCTTTTATTTTTATATGTCTCTTTTTTTTATTCATTATTGAGGAGGTAGTTTGAAGTAGGAAGAAACCAGTTTCCAAATAAAAAAGTTTAAATTGTTTATAAGTTTTATACATTCTGCAGTTCGGCGAGAATTCATGTAAAAAACATTTTCGTAAACTTCTGAAGAACTCAGGATGATAATTTGTTTATTTATGTTGTTTATAAATTGTATACATTCAATTGTTCGACAAGAGTTTCTGTAAAAAGCGTTGCCAACATAATTTGAATAAGACTCTGATATCATTGGATCACAAAAGTTTCTCAAAGAACATCATTCTCAATGTAATTTTAACAAGCCTAGATGAATGAACGAATTTTTTCTGCCTATAAACGCCTAGAATGTGTATTTATCTTCCTATTTTGTTCAAATAATAAACAAATATTGTGTTTGAAAAATAATTCAAGAAAAAACGATTTCATTTCGCTTAAAACGTCTAAAATGTGTATTTGTTTATATATATATTTTTTTTTTTAAATAAACAAATATTAATGCATAGCAAAATTTTTTCAGATAACATAATTGAAAATATAATTTCAGCAAGGCCAGAATAAAACACGATTTCTTTTCGCTTAAAAACGCATTATATGTGAATTTGTTTAAATATTTTGCTTATAAAGTAAACAAATATTAATGCATAGCAAAATTTATCCATAAAAACATCATTGGTAATATAATTACAACAAGACTTGAAGAAAAAACTATTTTTCTTCTGCCTATTAATGTCTTCAATGTACATTTTTTTATACAATGTGCTTATACAATTAAATAATAACATTCAATCTTAAATTATAATGACCAAGTATCATCCTAACGGTGAGAACAAGCAATTTTATAGCAGAAATATAATTTGAAGACGAATATTCCCGAGTATCGATTATTTGGTCATACAATTTCTTTATAAGAATTAACTTTACAAGTTAACAATGTTATTAGGCCCTTAGGTCCGTCGTGGAAAATTACAGAGAAAGCTGCCAGTGGCAGAAAACAGATTTGTTTGTGGCCCTTTATGTATTTGGGAAAGGTTACTTTTCACAATAACAATATTATTATAGTCGCTTTTAAAAATATTAATTTTTGGGAGAACTTTAGGAAGATATCCCAGAAAAGTAGTATTCTCAAAAGCGACTATAATAATACTTTTATATTATTTTTACTTTTATTTATTCAGTAGGCAGCCATCTTAAAATTTTAATAACTATTAGATCTTAGAGTAAGAGAGAGAGAGGGCGGTAGAGGAATCAAAAAATGAAAGCCGCTGGTTGGCTTATTTTATGAAGAAGCCTTTTGGCATCGTGTGCTTGCGAAGTAGATGAAAATTATATTTCCCTAGAGAGGAAATATGTTCAAAAGCTGATAATGATGTAGATTCATAGAATTCAGTAGCGGTTTCTTTGATGTACCCTGAAATGTAAGGTAATTGAAATTCTCTGTGACGGAGAGAGTTGTTTGCTTATCTAGGAGTTTTTGTGGTGCGTCTGAGGAATTTATTTTGTATGATCTGGATATGATTTATGTTAGTTTTTGACGCACCTCCCCAAATTGTACCGGCATAGGTTATGATTGGTCGGATAAACATTTTTTAAACAGGATTCCATATTCAGGTTTTAGACTCAAGTGTCTATTAATAATAGGATTTAAATGCGAGATAACCCCAAGGGCTTTCCCTTCAGTTTCATGTATATGTTGCATCCAATTAAGACGTTTATGAAGTTTATCCCCTAGGTATTTTACGGAATTTTTCAATTCTGTTGGTTCACCAAACATTTCTGGTGGATCTATTTCAGCCGGATTTCTGACTGAGAATAGAATTTATTCTGACTGCTACATTAATTTTTATTCTCTAAAGCTTAGCCCATGCCAAAAAGAAGTAAATAGAGCGGTGTCGTCTGCATAAAATCCAATTGTAACTTCGGGGACCTCAGAGATGTCGTTAATGTAGATAATATGTCAAATTACTCTCAGATTCTATAATAATGCCCGAACGGCTAACACACAACAATTTCTTCAAGTCCGATCATTCTTCGGGGAGAGAAGTGTTTTTAATACGATTTTTTTAGTAGACTGCCAATTTTGGCCGGCACTATACTCAATTCACAACATCGCAAAAATGTAAGAAAATGACATAATTGTAATAGACTTATTTTAAACATAAATACTCATTTATTATACAAGTTATAGCCAATATTCAATTACATAATTTCAAAGGAAGTAATCAAATTCTGTTATCTAATTAAATAAAGCAAACCATTATTGTCATTGAAACATTAACATAATTTTTACTTTATATGTTTTTTTTTTAATTTCATATCTGAAAATATAATTTATTAATAATCTTTTAAACTAATTCCCGAAAAAATTAAAACATAGGTTTCACATAATTTCGAAAATTGAATTGAGATACTCGCTTTACAATATCACAAACATTTAAAGGTATTATATAATTAGAATAGAGATATTTTAAATATAAATATACTTTTATCATACAAATTATAGCCAATATTTAACTACATAACCTTAATGTAAGTAATCAGCTAATGTCACTTAATTGAATGATATTAAGATGCAACCTTTATGTAATTTAATATTGTGAACAAAGTTATTCAGGTAATAATTAATTAATCAATTCAAAACATAAAAAGCAATAAAAATATTTTTTATTGTAACATTTAAATAATTTTTACTTTATATATATATTTTTTTTTAATTTGGTCTTTAATTTCTAATAATTTGATTGATTAATAACATTACAAAATCGCTATATAATTAAAACATATATACTTATAATTAGCATATCAACATACAACGATAAATAATTAAAGCATATGTGCTTATAAATTTGAAAATTTAATTCAGACACTCATTTCAGAACATCACAAATATTTAAAAAAGATATATTGTAACGTTGTGGCCTGCCACTTCGTCATGAATCCTACCCAGAATTATAAATTACATCAAATTTTTTTAAACGCGAAATAACTCACGACCAACTCCAGCTCAATATTTAAATAATTAAGAAATATGTATGAAAGGAATTGTATTACGTTGAATGAGTATGGATAGAGTCGATATAGGTTATGCTTATATATTATATAGGAAAGAATTGTAATAATGAATTTGTCACTCAAAAATTTAGAATTAAATAGGTCGATTTGAATGGTCGGAGCAAACTCAGGAGGGACATCCTTACCTGCTGGCAAAGAAGCTCTCCGGCGCGAAGAGGATTTATGCATAGGTTACATAATCGTTGGGTCAATATGCACCCGGAAGATCCTCATAAAACATCTCAGTATTTAAGAGATCCAGTATCTTTTTTGCACAAAAGCAGATAATCGGCTGCCTTGGAGGCATGAAAGCTTCATTTCATAGCCAGCTCAACAAGATTCCGGCTTGCCAGCGTCAGGCTCATTCCATCGCGAACCAGATGCAAAAGACTGTACTTCTGGGATCACCTCATCTGTTCCGTCAACACTGTTCCTCATGATATTTTACAAAGATTGGTAGCTCTAACAAAGTATCCAGAGGTGAAACCTTTATCTCCAACTGTCCCGTATGCCGCGTAAGGTCAGTCGCGGCTAGTGACCTGACTCCAAGAAACAGTGTTGCACGATGTTATTTCGCGTAAATTTCCCGCTCTTACTTACCTTCTAGGACAAAAGGAGCAGAATTG
>CAKNWW010078055.1:0-10862 GCA_932074435.1 Andricus kollari
AACAATTGAATTGTATATTTATATGAAAACTCATTCAAATATGCAATTTTAATTAATTGTGTGAAATGCTATGAATATTAAACAATTACTATTACCATATGATGAACAATGTACTTCAAATTTGGCTTCAAACTTCAGGGATATGAATCACTGGAATAATAAATAACCCGCAAAACATTATATTTTCGAGCCGATAAAAGCTCGCTTAATTTGTTTAATTCAGCATTTAATTTTAGGATCATGAAATTTTACGTGTCTATTCAGGCGAAATATAAAAAAAATTTCGGACGTATTTACCCGGTCTCTCTATCGATTTCCGATCTTGAATTTGCATGATTACATGCAGGACCCGTATTCGTATATCGCCGCAGGTAGAATCCGTCCGCCAAAGATAGTTTTTTATTTATCTTTTTCTCCACCTTAAGTCTGTCCTCTCACTTTCATCGAGCAATAACCTCGTGCGTAATTTCGATAAGAAGGCGTTGTCTCAGATCACGTACATTTGGTTAATTTTTTTCCTTTTCGTAAAGAATTTTATAAAAATTTTGTTTCATATAAATATATACAAGGATAAAGAGTTATCCGTTTCTTCTTTGTTTATGTTTTATATTTGTTCATGAATTTTAGAAATTCTAATCGCAGGAGTTTCATTCAGTAATTAACATCGTTTGAGAAAAATTCAATTTAGGAAAAAGTGAAATTAAACATTTTTTAGGCTCAAGCTAACTCTACATAAATAAATTCTATAGGCGTGAATTGTTTTGCATTGTTGTGTGTAGAATTTTCTCGTATTGGATTTATGTGTAGAGTTATTAAAATGAAAATGATAAAAAAACTATTAAATCGGCTTGTGTAATTTTTTTCGCATAGAATTGAATCATTTAAGTTTCAATTTATCATAAAATATTTGTTTACCTATGTATAATTGTACGATATACGTGAAGAGTTTAATTGTGTAAAGTAAGTACCGCTTGCTTCTAAGTGCTCACAGTATTTTTTAATTGTATTTTGTATTTATTTCTTATCAATGTTTACTATAAAACTTGAAAAATTATCTATTTAAATTACTAAATACAGATACTAAGGAAACTGAACTATACACTCATTTATAGATCATAAAAAATAGACATAGCTAGGTAAAATTGTTAAAATTGGTATATTTGTAGATACTGTGCATATCTTATCTGTATTTGAAAAACTTATTATTATTTACGAGCCTGCAATTAATGATTTAAGTATTATAAAATTTCAGAAGATAAATTTAAATCCAAATTCAATATCTACTTAAACAATAATTTAAAGGAGAGTGTTTCAGTTGAATTATGCGAAAGAGTAAGAAGAGTAAAGAATAGTATATTGTGTATCAAGGGCGTAAAGAAGGATATTTTGAAGAGTGTGAATTTGCCGGCCGAGCGAAGCGAGGGCGGCAGTCAGACGAGGCAAAATAGCCTTACGCCCTTGATACACACGATACTTTTTGTCCCACCCTCTATGAAAACAAGCATGTGAAGCAGATAAAGGATGTTTAGTCTTCTTGACAATTTTAAATTATAAGTGAAATAAAGAAATAGCGTACTTAGTTGAAGGGAGACTGTGGAGTCCAGCGATGCAATTTTCTAAAAGATAAATATAATTTTCTCCATCGGGCGTAAAGTTTCATGTAGAGGGAATAAAGTTTCATGTAACGGGCGTAAAGTTTCATGTTGACCCGGCGGCGGAGAGTGCATGTGCGAACGACGCTGGGCTGGAAGCGGCCACACTACGCTTGCCTCACGTGCATGCAATGGCATGTTTTCAAGGGGGCGGAGGTCGGACAAAAAGATTTTTTCAATATGAAAAAGTTAAACAGTTTACCATGGAGATTGAAAATAAAAACAAAAAATTAAGAAATTGTTGCCCCTGGTAAGAGCTTCCTTCTTTAATATAAATGCTAATCCGAGGCTTTCCACAGCATATCGTTTTTGTGTGTATCTAGAGAAAGAAAGATTACAAGGAAGAGATGAAGGTTATGAAGATGAGTAATAAATAGAAGAAAGAAATTCTGGATGAAAATGTTAATTTTAATAAGCAAGCCTATAAGTACCTACATTTTTTGTCTGGATGTAGTCAGTTCTGAACCTCCATTAGTCTCAGCAATTGTACTTTTTAGTTTTTTATGAGATTGTTAAACTTTTGTACAATGCAATTCACATTTTATTTTCTACTCTCTCTGAAAGTGAATAACTTTCTCAGGGTTTCGAGTAATGAAATTGGAAATGACAAGTATTGTATAAGAAGCAAAGTTAAAGTTGCATTGAATCTATATAAACTGCGATGAATTTTATATTCTACAACAAATACAAAAGTAATTTATCTTCTATGAAATAATAATAAACAGCAGCATTATATTCAATAAATATTTTCATATTTATTAAATATAAGCCTTTTATAATTTCCCTTCATAATTATTTTCATTTTTCAATTAATGCGAAGTAATTTTTAACATGCGTCAAAGAAATTAATTCTGTCTGAAAATTTATATTTTAAAATTAATGTTTCATCTTTAGTATAGAGATTCCTCTGTAAAAGTACTGCATTTTTCTCATTGTCATACATCCTTCTCTCCCATAATGTAATGAAAAAATTACCGACTAATTAAAAATTTGCAATTGTGTTTCTTTCTCATTCTTACAAAAGAGACTTAAGGACGAAGTCGTTACACCGGAACGTCGAGCGCCGGAAGTGGAGAAAACGGAGAACGTGCATTGCTTAAAAAGTTATCTTCGTTGACTTAACTGGATCCAAGTTAACGAATTATTGAGCCTGATTGAGTTTTTATCTCGATTCGATGCCTCGTTTTCAGGTTATCGTGTGCCCAGTTACCCACCGACCAACCAACCTACCAACCTGTGTCTAGAGGGCTTATGTAAGTCAAAATGACCGCGTCGCTCAAAAGGAAAGACACCTGAGGTCTGTTTCATAAAAATGCTAACTGACAAGTATCAAGTGGATTTGTTGCACTGAAACAATATTTATTGATGCAATTATTTTCGATATAATGTAGGTCATAGATCAATTTCAGTTGCTTATTTATAAAGATTGTAACTTTCTGATAAATTGGACTTTATTTATTTAATTTCAACATCAATATTTTATTAGGTTTAATGGCATCTATAATTGAAAGGCGAAAGTTTTGTATTATTATTTTAGTGTGAGAGAAAGTTTATGTAAAAAGACACTTAAAGTTAGTGTTCATTTATCTTTTGAACAATGGGATGTATAATATTGACAACAAATTATCATATTCAATAAGAAAGTGTTTCAAAATTTACTTTTATATTTTATATTTACATCCTGAGAAACGCAAGAGGGAATCTTAAACTAAAGTCGAGTGTACTTATTTATAGAAGTATACAAACTGTATTCACAAATTTATGCATATTGTATTTATGGCTATATTGAACTCTGTGTTAAGAATAGGATTGCAAAAGAGTAGGATTAGAAAGAAGCAATTTGAAATTTCATTATTTATCTTGAATACTATTACAAATTTAGGTATAATCTTTGAAACTTGTGTATGAAATCTTTATAACTATTCGAAATAATAATTAATGAAAATATTTCTTCACAAGTTTTAATAGAGTCATAAATTATCTGATTCTTGAATTTATAATCAAAACGCGACAAACGAATATGGAAACAATTATATATAGACCTTAAAAGTTTTACGACAGCGATTAATAGACCATTTAATCCTCTTAGTGACAATTTTTTTTCTCGATAGAATAGTTCAAGCGTTGAAGCATAGAATTTATGTAATGTTCAGAAATTTTTTTCTAATCTCTGAAAAATGAAAGATTATTGCGAATTTTTTGGTATCATAATGCTTTTATGAAGTTTTCAGTTAAATATGAATAACGTAAAGATCACTGTAATAAATAATAGAATTTTACATAATTCTTCAAGGATGGAAAGTAATAAATGGTATCAAAAACAACATTTCAACGCGTATTTTAAAGATTTATTGAATCTATAGAATAAGAGTTATCCAATCGTCTCGATCGAAAATTCAGTAGTTACAGTATGCTCGAGTCAGACAATAAAATAAGCACTGTGTTGCGTCGATTTTAACTCTTATTTTTGAATTCGCTATTTTTCTCCTAAAACAGACAATTATAATCATAATTTTACTTATATTTATAAAATCTATTGTAATTTTCTACTATTTTTTATATTAGATAATAAAAAAATAAATGTATTAAATTATTGGCTTTAATTGATTTTTCTCTTCTTCAGTGTTAAAAATGTAATATGTGTTTAGCCATTTTGACGTGAAACTTTATGTTCTTGATTTCAGAAATATTTTCTGGAAAAATGACACAAAATAATTTGTTTTTTTCTTGATAAGTACTTTGCTTTCTTAAAAATCTTCACAAATAAATATTTTTTTAATGTGAATTCGCAGTGAAAAATTAATACAACTAAATGTTAGTGATCAATAAGTAAATTAGTAAATTTTTAATGAAAGAAAATCAAACTTGACTGAAAATTAATTTTAAAAAGTAGTAAATTAATTGGTGAATGTAGCCGCGCATTCTTTCTTTAGTAAAATTAAATTATTTAGAATTTTCAGAGTAAGTTCAACTCTAGCAAAAATTAATATCTAATAAAATGAAGAAACTTTTTGAAAGAAAATGAAATATTTTGATTTTTTAGAAAATCACTTCTATTAAATTGTGTCGTATAATTTATTATTTACTTTTTAGCAGCATGTAAATATTTCCGATTAGAAACGGTTAATTCTAGACAAAAAAGAAACAGTAGAAGTAAAAAAACCTTTTGTGAAAAACTTAAGGTTGATTGACCAAGCCGATCAAAATATTTAAAAAAAAATTAAGTCTAGCCCTAGAGAGTACGAAAATAAAAAACTCAGAGATTAAGATATTTATTTGTGATGAGTATGAATTTTAACCAGTTCAGACCTAGGGGGCAAATTTATGAGCTTGAAAGACGTATTCCTGACTGTGGTCACTTTACTGCGTGTTTGACTGCGATATTTCAGAAAATGGGTCTGTGAGACCCAGCGCTGTGACTACGTCAGAATACTTGGAGTTCACGAATTTTAAACTTCAAGGTAAATATAACCTTAACTATTTTATGTTGGTGTGATACTAAATATGAAACGGAGAAAATGAAAAAGTACTGTAAATAATCATTTCTTTATGTTTAGTATATGATTCAGTGTTCGCGGTGAGAGCTGAGAGGTTTAGAGCAATGGCTTCTCGGAGACGGGAAAGGACGAAAACGTAATGAAATTATTCTGATTACGTTGTAATATTTTCAATATTAAAATTGTTATTAATGAATTCTCGTACATTAATTTGGACTGGACTGGACCAAAAACTATGTCGCACCTATGTAAATTACTTTCTTACTTAAAAAATAATAAATACTTTATATTCCTTTGTATGTTTAAAGGTTTTCATTTTTTGACCTTATTTTCCTGAAAACTTACAAATACACCAATTTTAAAGGTCACGTAGTTGTTACTTTTCTTAAAAACATTAAATTATTTACATAGATCATTTATTAGACAACAAATTGTATTTCATGTTAAAATCAGATATCTGCTACAGTTTTATATATTTTTATTTGTTATTTATCTTTCTTTTCATATACTACGAGCATACCGTGAAATTCATCAATTTTCACGTTTTAAAATAATTATACTTTTTGAGAAACTGCAACATGGCGTATTTTTTTTTGAAAATTAGAGTTCATTGCCGAATTTTTGCCAATTTTGTGTGGACTTCATATTTTCCAAAATAAGAGTTGCCGGAATTTGACATGTCACAAATGTGACTTGCCGCAATTGTGACTTGTTGCAATGTGACTTTTCGCAAATGTGACTTGCCGGGGGTTAGCATAAATCAACCCCAGAAAAATGCATCTGATGTTGGCGAGTGCCATAAGCGCGCACGTATTATACTTTTTCATCGAAGATGAAATATATGACTACATAAATATAAAATATATAATAAAATAATACGCAGTGTTACCGGACATTCTATCAAATATATTATGCAAAAATAGTGATCAATATTTACTTTTATTTATATCGACGTTGATAAATTGATTTTTAACGATACGAAAATCTTCGTAAGTATAAAGTTAACAGTTTTAGCTCGCATTATTAATAGTTTTTGCATGATTGCTTTTGAGTTTCATCTTGAAGTAGCAATGCTATGTGATCAGACAAAAACTGGCGGGAGAGACTGAGGTGATATTTGAAATCTTTAACTCTAAAATATTGAAGGCTCTTCTTGATTATTATCTTTTTCAACTCAATATAAGTGGTATATGTGAATCTTAAGTTTAAAAAAATTTAATATAATTCAGCCAATTTTCCAATTTAGATTTGTAGTTTGGGACAGGTGCTTTAAGAGACGTTTCGGGTACTTTTTTATTTCTAATTTCTAATTAAGTTGTATCAGATTTTTAAACTTTATATAAATTGTGCTTTGGTATAAGTACGTCATTGAGATATTTCCAGAAAAAATTATTAATAAAAGAAAATGTGGAAAATGGCTAGGACATATAATAGTCAGCTTTTTGGCAATCAAACTTAAATAATATCTTGATATTATTTAAAATAACAACTTTCATCGAAAGTATGTTTGAGGGTTCACTTAAACTTTTTTTTTACAAGAAGAAAAATAATTTTGAAGTGATATGACTGTAATCAGATAATTTGCGTCATAAATTAGACTTGTGTTGATTCCTCAAATGTTTTTTTCATTAAAATCAACAATTAACATATTTTTTTAAAGCAAAATACGTGGAAGAATCGATACTATCAATATAAAAAAAAACTTATCAGAGACAACCATGAAGTAATGTTTCTGTTATAAAAAGCTGATTGATAGATCAAAAATTGTTTGAAGGTCATAAAAAATTGTTCAGGTCCGGGTTTATTCATTGAAGTTGATGTTAATCTGAAAAGTTCCATAAATTCTTGAACTTGTCCAAGATTGGAATTTATTTATGTGTACTCAACTACGTACTTTGTAAAATCGAAATGAAATAAGGTAGAACTGAATTACAAGGTTCGTTGTGAAGGTCGGGCGTGTCGTTATTTGGTTTTTATTTATCTTGATTATACGATGGAAGGACAATTATCTGAAAAAGGAGCTTGGTCTGTAGCCCTATGAGAGAATCGAAGTCAAAGAGTAACAATGAAAGCAACTTCGTTTTCAATGTCAGAGAGTGGCGCGATACCATATCCGCGACAAATCACGGGTTTTAGAAAGCGACCTCCTATCAGCTCTGTTGAAGTACCTGCATATTGCAGATAAAGTACTAACTGCAAAATTTACTCCCAGCTATTTTATTTTGAACAATATGTAATTTTTAGAGAATAACAAAATTAGTCAATGAAGTGGCACGCGATTTTAGCATCGTAAACATTTTATAATTAATGTAAGCGCAGATAATAATTATATATTGGGTTCCTAATTTCACTTACTTTCATGTAAGTTTTTATACTCGACGAATTCAAGTAATTTTTTCGAAAAATAATGGTTCACTTTTAGTAAAGCTAAGCTGTACAAAATGAATTTAGTGAATTAGATTTGCAAACATAATGTTTATGGAGGTGGAGAACAATCGGGAAATATGCATTTAAAGATAAAAATTATATACACAAGGTGTGTTAATTGTGAGCGTAATTACGTAGCGGTAGATGCAATGCGTTATACATAGAATGAAATTATAGGTTAACAGCACTCATGATTACGAGGATGTGTAACTTTCTAGAAAATCTGTTGGATTTCTAATTTGTGTTCCCTTTTCGCAGTTTACGAACGGTGATTATAATAAACCGTCATTGGTCTCATTTTTTTAATTAGGTGACTCGCATTGATACTCGAATAAGGTAAAAAAGAGTTTTGAGGGCAGAGTGAATCGATGCTTCTTATATGGGACTTATTGAAAAATGAAAGCAAAGAAAGTTGATTGGACCTAGCAAGAATTTAATCACCATTTGTTTTAAAAACGCATGTGCAGATGTCTTTTATAGAAACGTTTTTTTCCCTTCAATTTCTGTTTCATTTAACTATATATGTCATGATTGTAATAAAAAACGTAAATAAGGAAGGCAGATTTTTATTCCGAAATGGAATAATTTTCAGATTAAATTTAACGGTTTTTCAGTTTCGAAACAGAATCATTATATAAATTTCGTTAGCGAACATACCCACTTTAATCCAATTATTTAGTGGGCAACTAAGCTCAATTTCCGCAGAAGAAATGTATTCCCAAGAAAGTTTAATCTTTTAAACTTTTGGTAAAAATAAGGATATGCTGAATTTACGAGACAATCTTCGTCTGAATGAAAGAGAAAAGTAATTTTCGATTAATAACTCTGGTCCTTTCAGCCATATAAAATTTAAACTTTAAACTGATTAGTATTCTAAGAAATAGATATTTTCAAAAATGTTTGGTGTGTTCGGAAAAAAGCGGTAATATGTAACAGAAAAATTTTGATTTTTAAATCCTTTAATTCACGGCGGGAGTCCGATACTTTTTCTAACCCTTTTTATTTTGTACTCTAGTAGGATAATAATAATTTTCCTAACTATTTTATCATGAAAGCAGCAAAACTAAAGAAAGTGTGAAAAATGATTGAAATCAATTCGGTCTTTCGAGAAAAAGAAAAACCACATGTTTCTTAGTTAGAATTTTAGAATTTATGGGTCTCTGCCAAAAAGTTGTGAAATATGGACTATGAAGTTTTTTGAACGGGACTTTAAAAAACTAACAGAAGTATTTTTTAAAAATATTTCACACCCAAAATATAAAAAACTAACAATTTCAGAAATCAAGAATCATATTTGTGGTGCAAATAGATTTTAAAACAAAAATTACTTTTATCTGCGTTTTATGTTATTAAAAACGGACTTATGTTTTGAAACTGTTTTATTTTCTAAAAATGCATTGAAATGTTTTAAGAGTCCTTTAAAAAGTGCAATAATATACTAAACTAAATAAAAATAAATATTAATTATTAAAAATTTTACCGCAGTGTTACCGAGTGGAATATAAAATTTTTAAATTACTTAAAAAATATTTAGAGTGGACGTATAAATCTTAAAAAATATGGACAAATATTATTTTTACGCTCTATTTGGCAGTGTATCCAAATTATTCATTTTATTCTTATTTCATTAGGAAAAATTAAAAAAGTGTCACCGAATTCGGTAACACGAAAATCATTCGGTGCACATTCACAAAACTTTGCTAAACTTCAAATAATTAACATTATTGCGATTTTCTTGACACTTACACAATAATAAAACTAATGATTTTTTTATTTGTTACATTTTTTACAGTGGGTTTTCGAGTTATTTTAGAAAATATGAGTGTTACCGAGTGGAAACAAAACTTCGGGGGCAAACTTTTAAACTTAACTAAGCACCTTTAGATCTAAAATATTTATCTCTATTCTAAGTTTTCATATTCCCCATCTTAATATAAATGATTCGTATGAGCATAAATTATTCACCAAATTTTTTAAAATTAATTTCTCAATTTTTGTGTTCGAACTTGTATTTGGGGACATGCCACCGAGTGGAAGCTTTAATTAAATTTCACAACTTTTTGGCAGCGACCCTTATAATATAATATATTTAAATTCTTTTTCATTCAATAGAATTCATACTTTTTCATCTTGTTCAATTTTTATTGAATCAATTGGAATTAGTTGAAGTTACAATGAAATTATTTGCGATTCATTTGAATTTATTTCAAATTCACCTTGAATACAGTTGCATGTAATTGAATGCACCTTCACTTCGATAAAAATTTAATTTAATTCAGATTTATTTTCTATTTTTATTTCTATTCAAATTTACATTTGAGTAAACTCAGTGAAATTTACTTTGAAGTTAGAGGTATTCTTTTAGATTCATTGGTATCTTACTTGACTTTAATTTCATTTAAATCACTTTAAATTCACTTGAATTATGTGCAGCGATTTTAACAAAATTGCATCTGAATATAATCATATTGAAATCACCTTGAACTTATTCAATTGGATTTATTCCGTACTCTCCTAGAATATAGTTAAATGTACTTGAATTATCTCAAATTCACTTTAATTGACATATGTATAATTCAGATGAATGAATTTATTGCATTCACTTAAATTCTCTTGAATTCATTCGATTTCACTAATATGTGTAATTCACTGTACATTGATAATACGAATAGCCCAGTTATGAATTGTATTTTTTTCAAATAAAGGGATTTCGCAACTTACTGGAAAATCTGATTTCACAGGAATTAGAAACTATTTCAATCTTTACTTTTAAAAATCAACATGAAGGTGATGTGAAAATGTGTGGTAAGGTACGGTGAAAACAAGTTAAGCTTGACATTTTGAAAAAGTAACTAGAGCGGCAACTCTTACAAAGTTTTTTTTGTTGTAAGTAACGGTAATATTTGCGAGTACGAAAAAGAAATATTCTTTCTGAAAAGCGGGTGACAGAAAGCGTATCTCAGATCGAGCGAATCGAAATCAATTAAATCGATTCAAAACTCGGTTGACGATCTCGTTCAAGCATAGAGGAAAAGGCAGTAAAATCGGAAATGTTTTGCAGAAATTCAGCTGAAATAGGCAGTGTACTTGTGACTAGTGTCAATGTGTGTCAGTAACTGTCGGCGTAGCGCGCGTTACCTGTGGGCGAGTTGTCTTTCCGAAAGAGTGAAAAAAAATGGAAAGGTGTAGAATTACGCGGAACGAGGGTCGCCACTTACATTGGTGCGCGACAGCATTCTATCGAGTACTATATACAATGAATCGAGTCTGTATCAGTAAATTCTAT